>PVIH01007770.1:0-97404 GCA_004025045.1 Sigmodon hispidus
CCTTTTTTTTTTTTTTTTTTTTAATATTATCTAGGGGCTGGAGAGATGGCTCAGAGGTTAAGAGCACCGTCTGCTCTTCCAGAGGACCCGGGTTCGATTCCCAGCACCCACATGGCAGCTAACAACTGTCTGTAGTTTCAGTTCCAGGCAAACACCAAGGCAAATAAATAAAATAAATAAATAAATAAAGTTTAAAAAAAAAAGATTTATTAAAAAAAATATTATCTAAAACAGAGATCAAAAAAGGTTTTTTTGTTTGTTTTTAACAGACAGGGTCTCACTGTGTATACCTGGCTGGTCAAGAACTTGTCTTATAGATCACACTGGCCTTGAACTGATTTTACACTGTGTGCTACCAAGCCTGAGTGGCACAAATTATAAATATTTGAAGATCTGCAGTCCCTACAATCTTTTTTTTTTTTTTTTACAACTATCTAACTTTTACCATTGTAATATAAAATAGCCACAAATTATTTATAAACAAGTAAGTAAAGCTGACCTCCAACAAAATTATCTCAACAAAAACAGATGGTGGGCCAGATTTGGCCATGGGCCATACTACACTAAACTCTGGTATAAAGAATTTTACAGTCTAGTTAATAGGTTGTTTTATTTTGATAATTAACCAAAGTTACTTTGAACAAAATCCTATTTTATTGGTACCTTATCATTTTATAAATTTGGTTATACCATTGATCAAGATCATTTCTCTCTACAAATGTATATCTATATATATAGATACATATATCTTACTGTGAATGAAAGGGGCTCTGGTTATTTAGTAGAACTGTTAATACAACTTTCAAATAATTATTAACGGTTTTCTCCTAAGACAGGCTGCATTTTATTTTTTTTTTTTAATGTTTTCCAAGATTCTTGCATATGACTTTAGGGCTTCGCTCATTCCTCTCCCCTTGAAGAGTTACCTTCCCTTGTCATTTTTTCTCAGGCCTGACTTGTATTGGCCCTTCATTTTCCTTACTAGGGTTCTTATGGAGACTTTAAAGATTTATTTATTTATTATGTACACAGTATACAGAAGAGGGCACCAGATGTCATCATAGATGGTTGTGAGCCACCATGTGGTTGCTGGGAATTGAACTCAGGACCTCTGGGAGAACAGTCAGTGCTCTCAACCTCTGAGCCATCTCTCCAGCCCCTGGACTTATGGAGACTATATTCTGCGGACCCTCTGGGTCATTGGGTCCTACTGTTGCCTGGGTAACCCCTTTTTCTCTTCTTTTACTTTATAAGTGTTTGGCTAAGGATCATATAGAGTGGTTACATATTTTCTGTAAACAGTGATGGGCAACAGCATTCAGTAGATGTCGAAACTAGCATCTACTATGTTAGCCTTGCATCCTGTACCACAAGACTAGACCCTAAACAAAGACATAGCTGGACTTTCTTCACTACCAATGTGATATGTTCATAAGTCTTGGAAATTATCACATGTCATATTATGGCAAAGTATTTAATTTCACTTACATGAAAATAAAATTGACCTAATCTTTCAAAGGAATCAAAGATGTTAGGTCTCTTGAAAGTGGGCATTGTGTGATCTGGTTCTTCTATAACCTAGCATTGGACATGGTTATGAGGTAAATAAATGGTAAACACCTGCTAGAATGGTTTTTATGTAGTTTTCAGTCACTGAGTTTTTATGTCTTAATGTTTAATCAACTTCTATAATGTCATCATCATCTTATCTTTTTAGAAATGTAATTCACAATAAACTGATTCTTCTTGCTTTTTCTTTTTCTTTTTGACAAGATGCCAAGCCATATCAATTTAACGTTTCTTTTCTCAGATGGAGGCCAAAGTAAAGGGGACACTAAGTTACCACGGAAATCTCAGTGACTTCCCAGCAATCAAGAGAGGAATCGTTTGGCTGGCTGATGGACCTACCTAATGGGAAAGTCTTATGTGGTCACAGGGCTGCTGTTTCTGTCGATGTTTACATTCTCGTCCCAAGCACTGTGGTGAGGAGGAAAAGGAAAGAAAATGTCACTTGAGCAAAGCCAAGTGCAGGAAGAAGAAATGTTTTTGTGCAAAGTTAGTGACCTTCAGTCTCTTATAAAGTTTCCATGTTAGCCTACTTCAAAGAGACTCAGCTGTCAAACCCACAGAAGTATCAATTTGATTGTTTTTTTAAACTTGGGGGGAGAAAGAAGGAAGTTGAGAGAATTTGGGTAAATGGCCATCCATCTTGGGGGTTGGATCTGAACACTCTACATACAAGTGCATAATAAAAGCAACTAAAAGTAGAATTAGCCCAGTTTGAGGAGAATCAGTCATGTCTGTGTAGTGGACAGATTTTTCCACAGTCAATTGCATGATGCTCTCCAGACAGTAGCCGAAGAGTACTGTATCCTCAAATGTCCTGAGCAAACTTGAATCTTCTCCAGTATGTAGCAGTTCCCATGTAAGTCAGCGGACTGAAGATGCTGATATATATTACTATATCTTCTAGATTTTTAAAGTCAGGAAAGTGAGCCTGTTGCTCTGAACAGACAAAATGTAGATAATCCCCTTTTTGTAAAAGGGTCTATTTCATCCTCCCTTCAGAAGTAGGTACTGAACTCCTTTCTGCAGCTAACTTATCATCTGGTATTGACTGATTAGTATTTATTTCTAGTCCTGATGTGCAGAAGTGAGTGTTCACATTTTTTTCTTGATACTTGGGGTCTTTGTTGTTCGGCCACTGCTTTGCTGCTAGTCTCCCTTGTAGCCTGCCAATAACTGCAGATGCCCAGTTCCCTCATTACACAGTGCTCTTCATTAGTGGTACTTTAGGTGACTAGAGCTGTTGATGTAAACAGAGTGCACAGCATCTGTTTCTTTATGGGTCAACCAAATAGCATATACATACTATTTTACTGTATACTGTTTTAAAGGGATGAACTTCAGTAGGAATACTGATGTGTACAAGGGATCACCTTTTATTACTATTACAATGAAACTTTATGCCCCATATCCAGTGCAGTAAAAATGTTTTGAGCATTTGGAATTTTAAAGTTTTATTAGAATTTACTCGGAACGTCGATATTCAAGTAAACCTACAGATAATTTATGATTCTTTAATTCTGGTTTCTGTATGTGAAAAGAGGCAATGAAGGATGTGAAGGGGAAAACATACAATTCTCTTTGGATACATTTTATTTTTTGCCTCAACTACATTGTGGTGTCCCTTGAATTTTAAACTTCTGAGTATTTTTCAGACTATCCAAGAATAGCATAAGCTCTAAACTATATAACTTTAGTTTATATATGATGATAGACTATCCTGAAGAAAACAGACTAGCCTGGTAATAAGATTGCTTTCATATTCTCATTACATATTACCATGTACCATTAAGTTTATACAGAAGAGAGTGTTAACTAGACCCTGTTCCTCTTTGATAAGCAAAAGTCCCAAGAAGCCTCTAGGACTATAATAACCAACCACAGATTTGCTTGAATTTTTATGCCTGTAATTTGACTTCCAAGTCACATTGGCATGCTTCATAGCAAAAAGTCAATGAATAACTGAAAACTTTAGTTCCAAGAACTTGTTACAGTAAGGGAAAATTATTGTTTAGAAGAACCACTGAAGCTGGGTATGCTGGCCCATGCTTGTAATCCCAATACTCATGAAGCTGAGGCAGGAGGATCTCAGGTTTGAGGCCAGCCTGGAGTATAGATAGCATTGAGACCCAGGCTAGTCTGGACTTGGCTGACAATGAGACTCTGTCTCAAAAAAAAAAAAAAAAAAAAAAAAAGAAAAGAAAAGAAAGGAGAGGAATCATTGGTATAATTTCTTTACTATAGTAATTTAGTTTACCAATAAAACAAATACAGATGCTCTATGAGCCCCAGTAAATATTTTGGAAAGATACAGGGACATTGCAGAGAGTTTTGACTTGAATTTAACATGTTACATTTCATATGAAAGGTCTCTTAGAGAAGCTTGTTCAGCTTTTGACTTGCTCTAGCACCAGATGACTTCTTTAAACATGTTTGCTAATACTGCCTGGGCTGCTATGCTGGGAGTGTTTCTCGGAAGGCAACATTAGGCTTTATTTCCTCTACCTGGGGAGAAGTCAGTGTGTATTAGTCTCTCTTCCTGCTGATACCTGTTGTGTGTGTGTGTGTGTGTGTGTGTGTGTGTGTGTGTATTTACATAGATACACACATTCATATAAATCAACTGCTATTAAAAGTCAAATAATTGTAGTTTCTTAAATCTATCAGTTCTCAACCATGCTATATGAAGGCCCCTGATGGTTCTTTGCCATCATTAGAAAAGAACAAGATTATAATTCTCTTTCCTGTGTCTTTTTATAAAATTATCTGAAGCCCTGGGCTCTGAGAATATAATATGTAAATTATATTCTGTTCCTGTCCCTAAGGACTAAGCAACCTACTTCAGCAACCCTTTCATGTTATACAGATGAATCGGAGTTCTTTCTACATGTAAATACATTTCATTCTATATCATAACATTGAAAATAGTGTCCATACTTTATGGTTACCTATCTTTACAGTTTTATTACTAAAAACAAACATATAAGTTGGTTATTTTTTAACAGAGACTTGCGACTCATACTGTATTTTTGCACTTAAAATCAAATTATGTTATTTTTAAAATGGTGAGTAACTGGAAAGGATATCTGTAGAGCAATGTGTATGGCTAAAGAACATTAGCAACATCCAAATGCAGAAATAAATCAGCACACTTAGATCCCACTCATGGGATACTTGATTCAGGAAGATTAAGCTATTTGTTTCCAACTGTCTTATATTGGAAATTGCCTTCACTGATATATAAGCTGTTACTGTACATACAAGGTGATTCTCAGTATTCACAAGCAATAACAGTCAGCATAGCTGTCCTCACACAGCAGTGCTGGACCTCAGTTGGAGACTGTTTGGGAGCAAAGTGTCAAGCTCATTCAGAGCCTCCAAAATAAATACAAGCAATAATTTCTATTAAAATTAAATTATAATTCTTCTCATGCTTCTGAGAACAGAGTGAGAAATCATGATTTTAAAACAATCTGGAGAAAAGATTTGAGGGAAAGAAGCCAAGTTAATCTATAGTAAGAAAGTCTTTACACTTTGAGGAAATCAAGAAGATTAGTACATTCTTTCATGCCCACTACCCCTTTGATGGATGTTGTTAGCCCAAATTATATTGTTTTGTGTCATAGACACTGAATAAGGCTTATTTGGGTCCTAACATTGGGGGAAGAACCGGGCATATACCCAATTGAAGACTGTGGGTTTGACACCTGCTTGGAAACAGCTAATTGGAACTAATCTTAACCCAGGATATTTTTTTCCCAAAGCAGATCTAAATTGTTTACTATGCAGAGATGCAAAGGGCAGGCACCCCTATTCTTCTCCTCTGGTGGCCCTCTCCCATACCTTTTCCACCTCTACTTGGTTCAAGACTTTCTGAAATGAAAAGTCTACTGTTATGGCAACTGCCATTGATTATGAGAACTCTGTCCTTTGGGATGTCTCTAGAACTCCTTATCTATCCTACTTGCTGCTACATTTGGAAAGGAATTTCCTGTGTTGGTTGACTTTAACTTCTCTATTTGTAGGAGATTTTGTCATGGACTTTGACCCCTGTGTAGAACTAGGGTACTTTATTTTAGGAGTGTACTATGAAAGCACACTGGCCCTTGTATTGTTATTATTATCTAGATTTTGAATTTGTTTTCTTTGTTTGTTGGTTTTTATTTTTTCAAATTGAAAGTAGAAAAATGACAAAAATCTATACTCCAGGCCAAACCTGAGAACTGTTCTGTGCATCAGCATGAATACTTCTGCTGACCTAATGTTCTCTGAAGGGGCACTTTGACTTTTAGTTGTACATGTGTGACTTTTTGTTTGTTTTTGCTTTGGGGGTGCTTTTGGTTTTGTAAAAACAAAGCAGAAAAAAGTATAGTAGTAGATAAATGATCACAAACATGTTATGCAATTTTATTTTATAAAATTTTAAAGGTAAAAGTTTAACTCCTTGTAAATAATTTCTTATCTCTGATAAAATGCTTATATTACTCCTCTAAACCATGCTCAATTCAGGCCTTTGTCTTTGTTAAGTGCCTTTTTTTTCTTTTTCTCCCCTCTTTTGAAACTTTTCACACACCCTCAAGTACATACTGATTAAGTCGGGGGATTCAGGAAAAAGAATCTCAGACTGGCCAAAATCATGTCATGTCATTAATACTCTTCCTTCTGCTTTGTATGTGTGGACACAAGCACGAGGTGCACAGTGTGTGTATAAACCAGGAACAGTTGGCAATCTTTCTAAGCACTGCCCTTTCAACACTGCAGAACTTCCGCCTTGTTTATTCTATTGCTTTGAGTTGATTCAGATGGGCAGATTGGGAAGTTATCTTTGCACATGATGCTGGCTTTCCCTTCTGAATGTCTGTAGAAGTTAATATATGTGTGAGTGTGTGTATATATAGGGTATTATATATATACATATATATATAAAACATATGTGTTGGTTATTGCAAGCATAATAAACTCGGTGGACTCATTGACTATTTCTGGACGTAATCCACTTCTCTCTACCCTTCAAACTTGGCAGAAGTAGTGTGTGAGGAAGTATCAAAATAACAAGAGATCTTGTGGGTCAGTCTGGTATGGTGCCCTATGCAGACAAGATTAAACACAGGGAGGGCTAGAGCTAGAACCATGCAGTGATATCTGAATACACTCTGAAGGAAGCTAGCACTCATGTCAATATGAAAAGTTATTTTCTTCTGGGAAATGACCCTTAAGAAATTAGATAGCTGAATACTTTTTAAAATTTCAATACTTAGTGAGGAACACTCATATAATCTTTGACATACTTCAGAGATTTTTAATCTCTTTATTTGCCAGATGATTAGATTTTACTCTGATTTCATGATATTTAAATCTTTCTTGAGCAAAATAACATAACTTTCAGTATCTAAGATTTATTTATTATTTTTTAGATTTGACATGTTGAAAGAGACTTAAGTTGAACCAATTCTCTAAACAGTACAAATATATCTACAAAGGACCCCATTTAAGTAAAATTTTAATTGAAAAAGAAGACTTGTGGCTAGAAGAAGCTGCTCCTGGTAGCTCTGACCAGTAGTGAGTGTTAATTTCTAAAGTACTTTATCTAGGGGGATGTCATTTAACCTTCGTGCCTCAGATTACCCATGAGACATTTGGGTATAATAATAATTGCCTACCTCCCAGGGATATCAGAGACTTTACTATTTCAAAAATATTTTGAGTTTTTCTAGAACGTCCTATATAATTATAGTATTACCTTCCTAAAGAGGTTGAAAAACAAATGTTTTCCTTATAGTGGTTATAAAGAGCACCCTATGGTCTTTATGTTTAAAAAAAATCACTGGAATTTTAATTTAGATGCATATTTGATATTTAAACATACCATATTTGTAGTGCAACAGAATTATTAGTTTCAGATTAAATCAAAGGAGATGACACTAAGTTTCTTTACTACCAATAGATTTTTTTAAAGCTTTTATGATGTTATTGCTTGTGTGATATTTTCAAAGGTTGTGAAAGTAAACTTAGATAAAGTTTGCATTACTGATAAATGATCCTGAAAGGTTATAGCCTCCCTCTTCTACTTTTTGAAGCAGCCTTGTAATACTTGCTTGGTGATGGAAAACTAAGTTTTTATAATTTTAAGAGTAAGTCAGACCCTGCACACACTGCTCCTGTGTCTGTAGGTTTATCCAGCTCTGCCCTGGGAGATGGGACAGGCCTACACCTAGGCAACCGTGTATACTTTAACTTTGCAGTTCACACTTCTTCAGCCTATGAGCAAGTCAGAGCAACTCAAGTTGTAGGAAAATGGGAGAAAGAAAATAGGATTCACTTCCTAGCTGGGGCAGAGGGAGAGATGGTCAGGGTAGAAGGATTTCCCCAGCTTCCAGGAGGAGATTCAGATCATTTTATCCACCTTCCATTTGTGCATACTAAGTAATAATACATAAAATGTTTCTCTTTTAAATAATAGGAACAAATGGATGCTGCAGTTTTTTGTTAGGGCTAAATAGTGTGGATGTTAGAGTGGGAGTGAGTGAGTTTAATTTACAGCACATATTCAGGGTCAATAAAGAGAGCGCAGGGTGTTGAGGAACAGTTACCCAGCTCAAGTGAGTTAGTTTTGTAAAAGCACTAGGCCTAAGCAACCAGAACATCGTGGCTGACCCCCAGAACTGGCTCAGACCTGGTCATTCTCTAGCCATCGGTGATTTTCTGGTGTTTGTTTTGTTTGTTTTTTTTTTTTTTTAATCACTTTTGAGGTTTTGCTGGGGTTTTTTTTTTTTTTCCTCTCTCCTCCAGATAAGGCCTTATTAGTTCATAGGCTCTAAGTATCAGCTATGCAGATGGGCATACCCCTTATTTTCCACATTTCCTTCTTGTTTCATTCTTCAGTAAAAAATGTTAAGATCTCAACCCAAAGTAATAAAGTTTAGGAGTTTTGTTGAATGTGTGTGTGTTTCCTCTGAAGAAGAATAAAAACATCCTAAAATAGATATATTGTCTGTGTTTATCTCCCTAAAATGTGAACTTTACATAACAAGCTAGCTGAAGATCCTTTTGCCTGTGCAGACCTAGAGTTAGTGTCATGGAACATGTTTGTGCTTTTATGAAGTCACCCATGTGATGCTGAGAAGTTTAGATTATTGTTTTGGTTGATAGAGTTGGAATGATGGCTCAGGCTCTGATTGAAAACTGCCTCAAATATTGATGTTGACTTCTTCATTTCCTTTGGTCTTCTTCTTGCCTTTGGTGTCCAGCTCTTAAGTTAGCCACTTGCTCCACTATAGCATAAGCTGCTTATTGTTAGATCTAGGGAGGAAAGGTAAATTGTTTCCAGTTTTCCATCTGTCCTCTGTCCCCATCCAACACAAGGATAGTATAGTTCCCATCTTATCAGAGGACACAGCAAAGCTTATCTGTAGAGTTTAGTGGGAATACCTTTGACTTGCTTGATACTAAATGACACTTTTCTCATGCACACTCTCTAAGTACCATTGGCTTTAAAGTGGTTATTTGTGATCTCCTTGTATCGTGGTGTTTCTAGTTCTCTATGTATTCCTATTTCAAAGCAGTTGGTATTCAGACTTTGTGTACTTTTACACTGCTACCCAAACTGGTCAGGAACACATTTTGAAGTCTCAGTACAATTAATGTTTTATACAGTGTCCAGAACTTGGAGATTACTAATGATTGAGATCTTTTTCCTCTTATTTATATTAAAAATTAGATGTCACAGGCTGAGGGTGTAGCTCAGTGGTAGAGCTCTTGCCCAGCATTTGCAAAGCCTGGAGGTCACTACCCAGCAGTGCAAAATAACAATAAATAGATCTTGTTTTTACATAATACCAGTAGCTTTCAAGATTCATCAGAAGAGAAACAATCTTTGTTAGGGGCTCATAACAGTTTGCCTTGCTTGTTTTCATTCCTTCTCTAGAAAAGAGCTCTTTTGCTAAGGTCTGTTTGAACCAAGCAGACCATTGAATCCAGTTTATTTTCTCCCACTTTGCTAGGGTTACCTAATTGTTTTCTGCTGAGTCGGCTGGTGGATGCTTGGTGGTAGAGCTCTCTGACTGACATCAGATAAGATGGCTTACCTGAGATAATATAGAAGTCAGCAGCTCCATCTGTCCTCAGGACATTTAGGAATGACAACAACCAAGACAGCTTGGGCTTAAATGTTTACAACCATATTGTATTTTCTGTGCTCATCACCATAACTTTCCTCCTTTCTTGCTTACCTCCACTGTTGGCAGAAATATTATGCCCTGTCAGAAAATCGTTTTTTTCTCCAACACTGGCAGAATTACTAACGATTTGGTCAATTTTAACTAGAAACATAAAAAAGAAAGTAAGTTTTTGTCAGTTGACAAAGGTGTTTATTTTAAGTAGTTAGAGAGTTGAGCCAACTTTGGTCAGCTTTCTTGAGATTTTGGCTCTGCCTTCATAATAGATTTTTGACATGATCATCAAGGGCCTTTTTCCCGGAGAGGTTGGTTTCCCTCCCACACAACTTCCTCTAGAGAAGAGAGCCAAGTTTAGCAGTGAGCTATTGTCAGCTGTCTTGGAAAAACTATCTTATTCTAGAAAATACTGGATGCTAAACCATTCTTGGAAGAAGGTGTGTTAATTTGAGCCTCCCCAAGGTTTCTCTTGTTAAACAGTGTCAGACTTTAAGGAGAAGAAAAGAAATCTCTGACTGGTAAAAATTTTATGCCCCAAATAATGAACTTAAGCCTAACCAAGGTGACTAAGAGATGGGTGTTTTCTCTCTTTGCTTGTGAGCAAGGTTTATTTTATGATTGTAAGAATTACCATGGAACTGCAGACCTATTTGCTATAATTGGAAAACAAGAATCTGAATATTAGTCTGGTAAAGCACATATTTCTAACCCTTTTATTTTAATAAGGTTTAAATAAGGAGAGACTTTTGTTTAGTAACAGAAGGAAAAAACATTTATACAGTGAGTATTCATCCACTCTGCAGAACTGCTTTCCACCAGGGAACCAGTTCCTCCTCTTCAGTCAGCCCCTCCCTACACAGATGCTGTTGTGTTTGCAAGCCAGTCTCCAAGAAAGGAGCCTGAGGAGTTGATAGTCCTCTAGGGTAAAGACCACAATTACTGTGTTGCATCTGCTTGTAGGAAAGTGTATTTTTGCTAACTTGAAGGAATATATGCTGTATTTCAAATAAGTGTATGACTTAATACTTTGGGATTTTTTTTCCTCTAAAAACTGGATCTGAACACAAGTTTTGAGTTGGTATTTGTAATAATCTCAGGACCTGAAAGATTGTAGCATTTAGTGTGTCTTAAAATTATGTACTGTACCAGCCATGGAGTTTTGTAAATAGACCTGTCTCCCTTCTTTTGTATTATTTTAGTAAATAAATAAATAAATTTAATAAAAGGGGGTGGTGATGACGAGTGAGTGTGTGTGTGTGTGTGTGTGTGTGTGTGTGTGTGTGTGTGTGTGTAAGGCTCTTTCAAGACAAACTGGTGCTTGTTGAATTTCTAGTTAAGCTCAGCAGGAGTATGGACAAACTGCTGTTACTGAACCTGCACTGAGCAAGGAGGAGGTCTTTCATCCTGTCTATGTAGCACTAGAGACAGGAAGTGAGAGCCTAAGCTCTTCTCCACAGCCATCTTGCCCTTGCAGTCTTGGTCTAGTTCCAGCATCCTTTAAACTCTGGTTCTAAAGCTACCACACTTAACTGATTTCTGGTTTTAGAACTCATAACTTTCCTAAGGAAAAAAGAAAGGCAGATTAAAAAACAAAACAAAACAAAAACCCTCCGATTCCCTAAGACTCTTACTAAACTTGCTTTGTGATACACTTCTTCAGTGCAGGGATTTGTTTTACTTTGCAACAGCCTTGTCCATATTCCAGGTGTAGCTAGCAAACCCATTTTGAAATAAGAGCCTTATTTGATTCAGAATAGATGTTTCCTGTCTGTCCTTTGTGACAGGACTTTTTACATGGGTGGTTTTTTCTTTTTGTATATGTTATGTGTTTGTTGTATTAAATAAAGAGGACTGTAGATATTACTTTCATGTGTCTTGTGTTATTCCGCTGACTTGGGTTTAAATGTTCCACTGTTAGCAGGGATTGGAGGTCTGTATTACACTGTACCTAGGCACCATGAGCAGTGAAAGAAAGGGCACAGCCTGCTCATTGTGTTCCTAAGCAGTTTGCAGTCACTTGACTATACAATTGACAGGAATTACTTAAACTTTGTGTACTAAAATGAGCTAGCTCCCTTGCCACTGGACATTTGAGTTCTCTCTAGAGCAACAGAGGAAGGCTCCAAGAAGTAGAGAAAAGCTTTTAGCTTTTAGAAAGGACAGGTCAGGAAGAAGTGGCAAGTAGATGTTAGAGCAGGTGTACATTTAAGGGACTGAAAAAGGCAAATTGGTAGAATTCTAGAATGCAGGCTCAGTATGAAGTGGTTTGAATGCTTCTTCTCATATTCCTTTCACATTATGTAGTTTCAGTGTCTTGAAGATGAAAAGAATTTCAGATAGCATCAGCTGCTTTGAACTACCAATTAAAGACAGACAGCTGTGTCTGTGTTCTTGACTACTATTCTTATTGGCCTTGGAAGCATTTCTTAATGCCTCCCAAAAACCTCCAAAACACCTGAGTTAAATAATTTTGACATGCCAGTCAGTGGTCGTATACAGCACTCCAGAGGCAGAGGCAGGTGGATCTCTGTGAGTTTGAGGCCAGCCTGGTCTACAAAGCAAATTCGAGAACAGCCAGAATTGCTACACAGAGAAACACTGGGGGGGGGGGGCGGTGGTGACATACTCAATGATGTCATCCTTTTGTCAGTGTATAATATTGATATATTTAAAGGCACTATTGTATTTTTTAGAGATTTATTTTTACTTATATGTACGTGTGTGTTTCCACTTGTGATATATAAGTATATGTGAGTACCCATAAAGGCCAAAAGAGAATTGCATTTCTTCTGGTTAAAGTTATAGGAGTTGTGAGCCATCTGATATGGGTGCTGCGGACTGAGTTTGGGTCCTCTGGAAGAGGCTGTCTCCAGAGTAGAGTCTCTCCAGACCCCTAAAGTACATCTCTCCAGACCATAGTCATTTTTCATGGCATTTAAAAGATCTGTTCTTAAGTCAGCGAGATGGTTCAGTGAGTAAAGATGTCCACGTGATGGAAGGTGAAAACCAACTCCTGAAAGGTATTCTCTGACCTTTCATATTCATGTGTTCACACACGCGGGCGCACACACACTCTCTAAATAAAATGTACTTTAGAAAATCCATTACTGGATTAGCACACTGTCTTACACAAAGCAGTAAATAAGTAATGGCTTTACTATTATTTATAAATGCTAAAAAAAAAAAAAAAAAATTGAGGCAAGGTTTCTCTTTGTGCCCGTTATTAGCCTTGAACTTGTAATCCTCCTACCTCAGATTCCTAAATGTTAGGTTACAGATGTGTACTACTGTTCCTGGTACAACGTTTCATCATTTATTCTGTATATGAAAATGGAACTCAGAAAACTTTCTGAAGAAAGTCATTTGAAGGACTATAGGATTTCCAAATAAGCTAATAGTTTAGAGAGCTAAGAAATAAATGGGTTAGGTGAATTCTGTCATGGAGACCTGAATGGGGACCAGATGTCTAGAAGGAAGTTTTCCTAGACTGGAAAAATAAAAGTGTGTTAGGGTAAGCCTTTAATACCAGCAGAGGATTAAAGAGTCTGAGTTTGGGGGCTGGAGAGATGGCTCAGAGGTTAAGAGCACTGACTGTTCTTCCAGAGGTCCTGAGTTCAATTCCCAGCAACCACATGGTGGCTCAGGAATCCCAGGGGTGAGTATAGAGATTTGAGTCCAGTTATGTTTCTAGCATTACAGTAACAGTATAGGAGTACTGTCTAACACCATGATAAGATTGGCTGGGTAAATCAAATGAACAGCATGTCTTAAGATGATCAAAAACTGAGAAGGCCACCAGGGTCATCCTCAGCTATAAAGTGAGTTTGAGATCAGCCAGGGACGTGAGACTCTGTCAGAAAGAGCAAGAGTGGTGTTATAGGAGAGACCCTGAGCTTTTCAAAGGATAGTGACAGTTGCCTCTTCTCCAGGTAAATACTAGCATGTCTTGTCATTTCAAAAACTTGTATGCCATCCACATGTGCCTTGACACAGCTTGTCATTTTCTGTATTTACCACTCTGTTCTGGTATGTATCCCTTCACTGACTCCCTGCTAGTTTCTTTACTAGCATATGTGAAGGAGAACACGTTGTCATGAGACAGATGGGTCCACATGGCTGCACTATGGAACTCTGCAGATGTGGTCTCCTTGCCAGTTTTCCCTCTAATGAGAGTGGCTGGATTAGACACAGAGAGCACCCAGCAGAGCGCCTAGCACACACTAGTGACAGCTGTTGCTATCATTCTATTCCCTGTCTTTGCTTCTCAGTGCATGCTTCCTCGTCCCCATTTCTCCAAAATAGAAGAGAAACAGCCTTGTGAAAATAAATCTGCTGTGATCACTGCTTAGCACAGATATGAATAAAATCCCAACTCCAATGCTTTCATCACAGGTGTCAGAAACTGCTGACTTAAAAAGAAAGGGGAATCTTGTGTGTTTGAGCAGTCTTTCAAAGGTTATCCTAGTACAGGCGAAGCTTTATCTAGCAGTCACTAGAGTATCTCTTCACAGGTAGCTTACCTGCTGTGGCCTTTGGGCTTTTTTTCCTAGCCAGTTGGCTACTGTGGTTCTATATGTAACCATGATGTGACTTATGATGTGTCAGTTCAAAAGTATATAATCCCTGATTATATACTTTGTTCTTCTGTCTATCCTTTACTTTCTCACCCTATACTGCCCCAAATACAAGCACCTACTACTTTTTTAATATCTTATACATGCATCTTGGTAAGTAGCATTACTTTTACACATTTACAAATTACATACAAACAATATATACAGTTAATACTATGCTATAAATGTCTCTTGCCTTTTCTGTTGGGTGAATCTACATTATTCTGTGTACTTGTGTGCTTCTACAGTCTGTTGAATTGTTTCTCCTGTGTTCTACCCCACTGTAAACTGCTCATTCCCTAGAGGTGGATAGGCCTACGTTGTCCTTAGTTCCTTATTAGCACAGGAAAACAAAATGCAAAAGGCTCTAGTGGTCTCCCTTTCTGGGAATTGCTTGTTCCTCTTTGCTTGCTGATCAGTTGTACTTTCTGTCTTCATTGTAAACAGTACTCTCTTGTCAGTCTCGGATGTCATATTTTTATCTATTCCCTGTCTAACTTGGTGTTTGAGGTCCTTTACTGAACAGAAATCTTTGCTTTTTAATAGCCAAATTTAGCAGGCATGGTGGTAGCACATGCTCAGGAGGCCAAAGCAAGAGGAGTGGGAGATTGCCACCAGCCTAAGCTACATAATGAGACCCTCACAAAGGGTTGGGGATAGATATGAATGAATGGGAATCTTTAGGAGTTTTCAGGGGTTGTTTCTAACATGCTTTCCTTACCTGGACCACAGATTTCCTCCTGGAAGACTTAGCTGTCATTTGTCTGCTCTTCTGTCACTCATCTGCTGTCAATTTCATTTCCTGAGACCTTTCCCCCAGACCACCTAGTACATCCTCACCCATCTGTACAGTGTCAGTTTTGTCCCATCAGGTTCTCGTGTACAGAAGAGCCAGCTTTTGAGCTCTGAGAACATGAGACTCCATGAGACTTTGCATCAGCACCGCTCTGCTTGTCATTCCTGTGGGTTTACAGTATGCTTTACATCAAGTCCCCAGTTATCCTCTGTCCACCTGTGTTAAGTGAGCCAATTGTGGATTTTTTTTCCTGTATACTTTTTATTATTATTATTATTATTATGAACAAAGAAGTCACGCTTTCTATCCCTGTATATCCTTATTCAAGGTCCCTTCCCTCCCCAATTGTAGATTTTTATTGTCATATAAATTCACATAGTACAGGGCTGGAGAAGCAGCTCAGTAGTTAGAGCACTTCTTCATGCAGAGGTCCCAGCTCCACCTACATGTCAGCTCTCAACCATCCATGACTCCAGCTCCAGGGGATGCTGGGCTCACTCCTTTTTTACCTGGGTGAGCACCAGGCATGCATATGACACACACATACATGCAAGCAAAACCCCATATGCATAAAAATGTAATGAATTTACAGAGGCAGATGGAACTCTGAGCTCAAGGCCAGCATGGTGTAACTGCCAAGTTTCAAGATAATTAGAGGTACACAGTGTGAAACCCCCCCCCTCTCTCTGTCTCTCTCTTAAAAAATTACATTGCACTAAAAAATTAAGCTGAGGAAGGTTGGCTGAGGGGTTAAGAGCACTGGCTGCTTCTCCAGAGGATCTGGGCGGGATTTCCAGCCCCCACTTGGCAGCTCATAACCATCTGTAACTCTAGTCCTGGGGGATCCAATGGCCAGGTACACACAGAGAATACAGATAAACATGCAGGCAAAACACCTATACACATAAAAAAAATTAAGCTTTTCTTAGTTATCTTTCTGTTGCTGTAAAGAGACTATGACCAAGATAACTTTTAAACATTTAATTGGGAGTTTGCTTACAGTTTCAGAGGGTGAGTCCATTATCATAATGGCAGGAAGCATGACAGCATGCAGGGAGACATGGACCTGGAGCAGCAGCTGAGAATTCACATCTGATCCACAGGCACAAGGCAGAGAAAGAGAGAACTAAGCCTGGTATTGAGTTTTCAAACCTCAAAGTCCAGGGGCTGGAGAGATGGCTCAGAGGTTAAGCTCATTGATTGTTCTTCCAGAGGTCCTGAGTTCCATTCCCAGCAACCACATGGTGTCTCACAACCATCTATGATGACATCTAGTGCCCTCTTCTGTATAATGTATAATAAATAAATAAATAAATCTTTAAAAAAAAAAAAAAAAAAAAAAAAACCTCAAAGTTCACCCCAAGTGACACCTCCAGCAAGGCCACACCACCTAATCTTTCCCAAAACTTCTACAAACAAGGGACCTAGCTTTCAAGGTTGGAATTTTTATTTAGATAGAATCATATTTGTAGAGTGGTTTAAGAATAGAATACAGGGGCTGGAGAGATGGCTAAGCGGTTAAGAGCACCGTCTGCTCTTCCAGAGGACCCAGGTTCGATTCCCAGCACCCACGTGGCAGCTAACAACTGTCTGTAGTTCCAGTTCCAGGCAAACACCAAGGCAAATAAATAATAAAATAAATAAATAAAGTTTAAAAAAAAAAAAAAAGAATAGAATACAGGTCAGGTGGTGGTGGTACACACCTTTAATCCCAGCACTCCTGGAAGGCAGAGTCATTGAGGCTACCCTGGTCTACAGACTGAGTTCCAGAACAGTCTCCAAAGCTACATAGAGAAACTCTGTCTTGAAAAACAAATGAACAAAAAAAAAAAAAAAAAAAAAAAAAAGAATGCCAGGCAGTGGTGGCACAAGCCATTAATCCTAGTACTTGGGAGGCAGAGGCAGGCAGATGTTTGTGAGTTCGAGGACAGTCTGGTCTACAAAGTGAGTTCCAGGACACCAGGGCTACACAGAGAAACCCTGTGTCTCAAGAAAAAGAAAAGTACAAATTTCTTTGTGGTATATTGATTTGTTCATTTTTTTAAGATGGTTTATGACTTCTGTACTCTACACTTGTCTCTGTAGAGATCTTACATACTGTAATTTAGGTTGTTGATGGTATACTTCATGAAAATATCCTATTCTCTATTTGAATTTTGTTACTTGTGTTAATGTTATTAGTCAAACATGGTCACACATCTTTGTAACCCTAGCACTCAAAAAACTGAGACAGAAGGATCTTGAATTTGAGATCAACCCCTGTCTACACAGAGAAACTTTGTCAAATGTTAAAGCAGGAATGTGGGGGTGGGTGCAGTGAGGCAGAGAAAATAATGAGAAGAAAGAAGTAGTAGTAGGCAGTGGAGAGATGGCTCAGCACTTAAGAACACTTGTTTTTTTTCCCATATGATCCCGGTTTAGCTACCAGCACCCACAAGGCAGCTCATAACCATCTGTGACTCCCAGGGTATGCCACGCCCTCTTCTGACTTCCCTGTGCACCAGGCAGGCAATGGGTATACAGATATACCTGAAGACAATACACAAATACACTTAAAATAATAAAGTCTTTTGATTATATATTTATTTTTATTTTATGTGAATTGGTGTTTTGCCTGCATGTTTAACTGTGTAAGGGTTAGCTGCCATGTGGATGCTGGAAATTGAACTCAGGACCTGAACTCAGGACCTCTGGAAGAACAGTCAGTGCTCTTAACCCCTGAGCCACCTCTCCAGCCCCAGAATTCTTTTAATGAAAAAAGCTTTAGGAAAGACAGAGAGTTGGAATGTGTGGTATTTCAGCTGGAGCTGTGGACTCTGTGGACTCATGCTGTCTTCTCTCAACCTCCTGATCGTTGACACTGCATGCTACCTTGCCCAGTTCACTACTGATCCCTAGCAGTATTGCATATCTTCCCTCTCTTGCCTTTCTTCCTATTCTGAATATTGCAAGTATGCAACATGGCATCTTACTTACCATGAACTGTCCTTTCCTTTGTCCTTGTCCCCTTTGCTTTCCCTTTTTCTTTCTCATTTTTTCCTTCTTTTTTGCTGTGCTAGAAATGGGACTCACTCTGCCCCCAAGCCGACACCCCAGCCCTGCCATATATTATGTTTTTGCCTCACCTCCCTCACTACCATTTTTGTGGTAGGATCTGGCCTTGAACAGAAAGTTCTTCTGATTCACTTTCCTGAATGCTGGATTACAGGTTTGCACCACCACACCCAAAGAACCACTCATTTTTCAAATTTGATGATATACTCAACACTTTTGCTAAGCGTTTTTAATTTTGCTGATAGTGGTATTGGGGATTGAACCCAGAACCTTGCACATGGAAAACATGATCCCAATGCCCGAGCTACATCCTGACACTAAGATTTCATATTCTAGTAATCCCTGTAATCGTTTTATTAGTGTTGTTTTTCATAACTGGGGTTCTGTGTATTGAGCGTAGAGCCTGGAACATACTCAGCATATGTTATAACACTGAGCTGCATCTCTAGCCCTGCTGAAGACAATCTGTCAAAACAGTGATGGCTTTATTAACTCATTTAGGTCTTTGACTTCTGTTTCTTGGAGCATTAGACTAGGTGTTGTAGTGGGATTATGTTGGTATGTTGTAAATATTTGTCCCGCCTACTGGTTTAGTAAAAAGCTGACTGGCTAGGGGCAGACAGGAAGTGTGGGCAGGGCTACCAGACTAAGAAAACTGGGAACATCTCAGAGCAGAGCGGAGATGCTGAAGAGATGCCAGGAGATGCAGGGAAAAGAAGTTGAAATGCTGCTGAGAAAAGGTACTGAGCTGCAAGGCTGAACAAAATAAGATTCATGGGTTAAGATGAAGGAGTTAGTAAGTTATATGCCTGGGCCCTAGGTCAATCTGCAGAAAATTAATATAAGCATCTGTGTGTTTCTGTGGGACTCTGAGTCTGCAAGCCAGAACCTCAGGGCTAGACCGGAAATGCCAGGCTAGAAACCTCATAAAACAGTTGGTCTTTTATGACTTTCTATATTAAGTGTGACGATTATTCTAATTTTAGTTGTGTTTTATGCGACAACCTCAAGCTAGCCTGGAGCTGAGCCACCTTCACTTCCCAGTCTAGGGATTGTAGACTTGTACCATCATGTCTGGCTTATAGTTTTAATGTATACTATTTATGAAACTAAAGTTGCTTGGGAGTGCAGATCATATGTCCAAGTTGAATTATTTCAAGTATTTTTCCATAATACTTTCATATAAGCAACACTTACTTCAGAAAGTTCTTAGAAATATACTTAAACAGTTCCCATTATTTGTATAATCTTTTATATCTTTTTTCTCAGTTTTCACTCACTATTTTGTTTATGTACATCTTCTTCCTCTTACCCAATCTTGTCATTCCTCCATACTAATTTTTCAAAGAACTCTGACTCATTGTAGTTGTATTTTTAAAATTATTTATTTTTATGTACATGAGTGCTTTTCCTGATAGATGTTCACCACAGACATGCAGTACCTACTCATGAGTGTCAGAAGATACCATATGCCCTGAGCTAGGCCTACAAGAGGCCTGGGCACTGGACACTGAGCTCAAGCCTTCCAAAGAATTGCATGTGCTCTCCACTGATGCTCTTAATCTTTCTAGCCCCTGGTTTCCACCTCTAATTATAGCTAATGTCTCCTCACAAGTGTACAATGGCATCTTATTGCTCATTTTTCTGCTTACTTTTCCTGTAACTTGTTTACAGTGTACCCTTCTTTCATTCCACACAGATCTCTACACTTTGGAACGTTAGCTATTATGTCTTTGAGTCCTGGATTTAAAGTGTGTTCTTCTTTTAAGATTCATTTATTTATTTTTAGTTTATGTACAGTGGTGTTTTACCCTGAAGCTAGAGTTAGACAGTTGTGAGCTGCCATGTGGGAATTGAACCCGGGTCCTCTGGAAGAGCACTCAGTGCTCTTAACCACTGAGCCATCTGTCCAGCCCTAAAGTGTGTTTTCTTACTGCTTTGTTTTGTTAAATGTCTATACATAGGGTGTTTTGTTTTTACTTGCACATATGTTTGTGTATCACTTTCATGACTCATTCCTCAGAGGCCAAGAGTATGTGATATCTTATGGAATTGGAATTATGGATGTTTTTGAGCTGGGTATTGAACCCCAAGTCCTTTGGAAGAAGAACAGTCAGTGCTCTTAACCACTGAGCCATCATGTTTGTTGTTATAGTATAGTAGCACGGGGGAAGGCTGAAATATCAGAGAAAGCACCACAGTCACTTCTCACCCAGCTGTCTTGCAACTTCCTTGGCCTCGCTCCTGGTGCTTCTGTCTGCCTGGTTTCTACAGCCCTTATATACCCTATCACATCCAGGTTACATTAAAGGGGATTAAAGGTGTGTAGCCTTGAACTCACAGAAACAGAAGTTCTGTCTCTGGAGTTATGGTATCAAGGGTGTTGGTCATCATCCCAGGCTTTCCCTGTGCTGGGATTAAAGGTGTGTGTGATTGACTCACCTGTTTATCCTTGTATTCAAGGATCAAGGATTTTCTGAGTTTTCTTTTTTTTTCTTTTTTTTTTCTTTTTTTTTTTTTTTTTTACAGTGCCACTCTGTGGATTTTTAGCTGTCCTGGAACTTATTAAGTAGATCAGGCTAGCCTTGAACTCACAGATGTTCTCCTGCCTCTGCTGTGGTTAAGGATGTGCACCACCATGCCTGGCTAAAGTATGTTATTTTTTTTTTTTTTTTAAAGAGTATCTGTGTTTGCACCTTTCAAGCCATTACCAACCTGAGACCACTCCAAACTAGGTTTTTATCTCAGTATTTGGGGAGCACATAGCATGAGTTCTAATGTATGTGAGTGGTTAATACTAGAGGTTAAGGACTCTTGTGGAAGGATCCCTACCCTGTCACTCACCCAGAGTTTCAAGTGACAAAAATCCTAGCAAAAAGCCAGAAATGATCCATTTGTTTTGTTATTTTCATTCCCAGCAAGAAAGTCACTGGCCAGCCCCAGCATTCTGTAGGAGTCTTTGACCTGACCTCCTGCTGGGCAAGTCTGAGTCATAGTCCAGCCTCCCTCTCCTGGCGTTATCTACTATCAGGGGAAATGATGCCCAAGGTCTCTCGCCTGTCCCACCTCCATCTAACCTCTGGTGTTCTGACAGCCTTTCCACATTTTTCAGCTGGATCTGGCTTCAGAAAACTAGTTTGGGTTTTGTTGTTGTTGTTTGTGTGGTTTGGGTTTTTTGAGACAAGGGTTAGGGTTAGGGTTAGGGTTCTCTGTGTAGCTCTAGCTGTCCTAGAACTCACTCTGTAGACCAGGCTGGCCTCAAACTCAGAGATCCACCTGTCTCTGCCTCCTGAGTGCTGGGATTAAAGGTGTGCACCACCACCTGGCCAGAAAAGTGGTTTTTATGTTAAAGTTTGAACAAATACTGTAAGGTGTTCTATATTGACAGGAATCTCTGTACATCTAATTGTACATAATGTAAAAACTTGACATCTTATATATTTTTTATTGAAATATCCAGGTAAGAATACAGTATAAAAATAGTTAATAGTTCTTTTTTAACTATTTCCACACAGCCCGGCTCATAAGGCAAACTGTTATGTGACACCTCTGGTTCATCAGATAATGAATGTGCTTCAAGAACAGGCATTCCATCATAAGGAAGAGATTAACCATGGTAACTTCACTTACTAAAGTGGGGCTTTCTGTGTCAGTTTCACCAGAGACCCCAGAGGCTGAGAACAGAACAATAGGTGTCCTTCTGATTTGTAAGGGGAGAAAGAGCTGAATGACCTATGCAGCCCATACTCAGAGACCATGCAGCCCTTACTTCCGTCCAGAAGGACCAAGAGTGTCTACCTCTGGGCTGTACCATGGAAACGATTTCTCTGGCAGCAGCTCATCTTCAAACCCAGTGAGGGGCCTTCAAGAGGACCTTGACAGTTGGGCCAGTATACCTTCTAGAGTTTGAAGGACTTGAGACTGTTACCAGCCACAGTCCTGAAAGTCTCCAGATGAACAGTCAGCGGCCAGCGCCTCCAAAAGACAGCAGCTCACAGAATCATTGGCATTGGCAGAATCTCCCCACGCCTCCCTGAGGAAGGGAAGCCAGTTTGACCATTTTCAAGAAGAAGTCCATATGAGACCCTGGATCCAGGTTCCCGTCATGGGATTGGTGTGAGGGAGGAGTCTAGTGGAAGGGAGTCCTCAGAGGGCTGATGGCCCAGTGGAAGGAACGATGCTGGGAAATGAAGGATTGGGCAAAAATCCTAGCACGTGACTATGGCAGCTAGAGGCAGGAGAAGCTTTTGTGAACCCATGAAAAAGTGCTACAAGAAAAAAAGCAACATTACCAGCCTCACTAGAAACGACACTCACCGAGTGTCCAGCTATCATAATCAAGGGAGACCTGGCCTCTGCTTCTTTGGCACAGAAGCTAACAAATGGGAGGAGGAAGTGTGAGAAACAGAAAAGATGCTGACCCACACATCTCCCAGTTGGCACAAGCAAAGTTTTCAGTGACATGATCTTTGATATTTTGATTTGACAATGTATAAGACTTGAACCTAGAAAAAGAGACTTCAGTAAGAAAGAAATCATAAAACTTAACCTTTTTGTTACCCAGAAGGGCCTGGTAAAGCTATAAATTTCATCCAGGTGTAGAAAAAAATATACTGTTGCAGCAGATTTGTGGGAGCACTCATGAGGAGTGAAGGGTGCTCCCTGCTGGTCCTGAACTTGTCCACCAGAGAGTCTTATCTGAGAAGCTCAGTAAACCATCTTATCGTGTTCAGGGTTCCTCCGGCACCTCAGCAGGTGAAGGGAAACATTTCGTCCAGTTAGGTTTGATATTAAAATGTGATCCAGACTAGACTTTTTCAGAACCAAAGATGGTCCGGCATTTGTGGAAAAGCTGTGTGAAACTAGATTATAGTAAGAGAGAAAGGGTCACTTTGGAAGGCCTGTGTCTGTGGGAGAATAATAGCTTGTCTCTGCTTACACTTAGCATGTCCAGCTTGCTTGTTAGTAGTCATATTTTCTTCTGAGTATAATGTCCTGGGATCAACAGAGTAGATTTGATTAAAAGAAAGGCCTTACCTAGGTGTGCTGGTACACACCTGTAACTTGGAGGCTAAGACAGGAGAATCCTCATAAGTTTGAGTCCAGTCTGGCCAACAAAGTGAGTTCCAGGCCAGCCTGTCTGGAGAAAACAAACAATTAGAATTTAGACTTTTATGTAATTGTAGAAAGCATGGTATGATGGCAATAGGCCTGCAACTCTAGAAAGCTGGCTATGGTACACATGACACACCTGTTTTGACATACAGATGCTCTCCACCCACCCTCAATGGGAGAGGCTGTTGGGATGCTGCCAAGCAGTTCTGTAGTTTGGGTACCAGCCTTCATTCTCATGTCCTTACAGGCTCCCCTGCATCCCATAGAAACTAAAAGTATAGAAACTCCACTTACCAAGCTCTCTGCCTTCAAGGTTCCGGCTGTGATTTCTTTCTGCCAGTACACTCAGGCAAAGCCTCAAGTAAGGGAAAACTGATGTCACTGGCTAGCAGTATTCAGTAAATGTGGGGCTCTGGTAGACTCAGTGTTCTCTACTAGCCTCCAGGCTACCTGCCCCACGTCACATCACTTGGGCCACTGAGATCAACCACAGACAAATTGGTGGACTTTGCTGCCCCGGGTGACAGAAACGACTGTGCTCCTCTCCTCTAGAAACACTGTGTGGCTGCAAACACCCCAAGCCCTAACTCCTGCACCCCTCTGGTGCCCTGTGCTCAGCTCCTCTCTACAGAGTCCTGCAGTGTTCTCTTATTTTCTCAGTGGACCTTGACTGTTCCAGATACCTAGCAAGAAATGTACTTCATGGGTCTCTTTAAGTTAAAGATGATTTTTTAAGCTATAAGAGATATTAACTGACATTTAAAACAAATATGCTATGAAAAGAACTTGACAATGGATGTTTAGAAATGTTTATCACTATGTGATTTTGTTGTCCAAAATGATGTGTTAAAGAATGATTTTTCAAAATACTGAACATATTGAATTACATTGTTTTCAATAAAATAATCTTTACTGAGAGAAATTAAGACTTTTTACTGTTAGTAAATAAAAATATTTTCTAAATATTTACTTTTTAAAATAGCCCTCATTTCTGCTTTGAGAATGCTTTAAAATGTCCATACTGTGTTGGTTCAGCACTCACTACAAGCCTGTAATTTTAACAGTACAACAATTACCTGCAGAAAAGGGTACAAGACTTGGGGATACAATCCAGAAAGTCTAGAACGTGTGGATGCCCACAGGCTAGAAAGGATGACAAATTCCCCTGGAGCTGGACTTCCCTGTGGCTGTGGACTACTTAGTGTAGGCACAGAAAATCAAATTGGGGTCTTCTGGAAGAGCAAGAAGCTGAGCCCTTCATCTAGCCCCTCACACCCTTATATACCCATCCATGTCTTGTATCCATGTCTTGTATGCATAGACAGGTAGCCAGTCACTGCCATGGTTACATACGGTAAGGATCGGACCTACAGTTAGCCATTTGCCTAGTTTCAGGGCACAAGAAGCTGATATTCCAGGACCCCATTATACAGAGCTGGATGGAGAACTTGAGTGTGAGCTCACTGAGAGGATGGCAAGTGGAGTGAGACCTTAAAAGTACCAACAGGACTGGAGAGATGGCTCAGAGGTTAGGAACACTGACTGTTCTTCCAGAGGACCTGAGTTCAATTCCCAGCAACCACATGGTGGTGGCTCACAACCATCTATGATGACATCTGGTACCCTCTTCTGTATACTGTATACATAATAAATCTTTAAAAAGTACCAACAGATTCATCTACAGTCAGCTCCCTCACCTCCAGCTCAGGAAAGACTTTAGAAGGAGATTGGTAGCAGCTAGAGCTGTGAGTCTGTCAGAAGCTGTACCCATAAAGCCTCCCCAACATGAGCTGAACAGGACAAAAGGAACATGCTAAAGTGAATAGGGTTGGGAGATGACTATGAAGCCTTAGCCCTCCACAGAGAATTACAGGTAACTAAGGAGAACTCGGAGTGAGACAGATTCTTCCCCAGGGAAGAGCTTACCATTGGTTATCTAACATTAAACAGTATTAGGTTACTGAAAACATACAAATAACATTACACAGACTAAGCAGGTTGTATTTAGGAACACACACACACACACACACACACACACATGCTAATAATGAAGAAAAGACATTAATATGAATTCACTAGGAGGGGTTTATGGGAGGATTCGGAAGGAAGAAAGGGTAGGAGAAAACAGTGTAGTTATATAATCTCAAAAAGCAATTTAAAAAAGTATGGGCATTGTCTCTCAACAAATACACAGCTGAAAACATCAACTAGGTATGTCACACAAAGAGAATTGGCTCTGTGCTCAACATCACTTGTCAAGAAAGACCCTGAACACCTTGCAAAGCCCCAGATCCCAACAACCTCATCTTTATCCTCACAGCAGAAACCTTGTCACTGATAGGTATTACACTTTGCTTGGCTACAGCAGAAGCTTTGTGGGTATAGCTTTTAGCTACTTTGCTTTTATTTCCCTAGCACCTAGAAAAGAGAACAGGACCCATAGCTGGTGCTTAATAAAATGCATCAAATGATAAAATATTTGCTTTCTCATCCTCCTTCCCAACCAAGATGTAGCTAAAAGCACCCATCAGAGGTTATGACTTTAGGGTCAGGACTTTATTTTGAGAGAAGCTAGCTTCAGCCATTGTCCCTGAGTATCTGATGGGTGTGTGGGTTAGTTTTTTTTTTTTTTCTTAATAATTTAATATTCTCTGATTTCTTTTTTTTTTTTACTTTATTTATTTATTTATTTGCCTTGGTGTTTTGCCTGGAACTGGAACTACAGACAGTTGTGAGCTTCCATGTGGGTGCTGGGAATCGAACCCGGGTCCTCTGGAAGAGCAGAGGGTGCTCTTAACCGCTGAGCCATCTCTCCAGCCCCGGTGGGTTAGTTTTATGTAATGACACAGTGTCATTTGGGAGGAGGACTCACTTGAATGTGTCTCCATAACACTGGTCTAGGGGCTGGAGAGATGGCTCAGTGGTTAAGAGCACTGATTGTTCTTCCAGAAGTCCTGAGTTCAATTCCTAGCACCCACATGGCAGCTAACAACTGTTTGTAACTCCAGAATCTGCAACTCCAATACTCACACAGACATACATGCAGGCAAAACACCAATGCAAATAAAAATTAAAAAAAAAAGATTGACCTGAAGTGTGTTTTCTTGATTGATGATTGATGGGAGAGGACCCACTTTACTAGGTGGTTCTGGACTGCATAAGAAAGCAGCTGAGTGAGCCACCCATGGGTTCTGCTACCTCCAGTTCCTGTCCTAACTTCCGTGGATGATGGACTACAATTTTAAGATGAAATAAACCCTTTCTTCCCCGGGTTGATTCTGGTCATGGTGTTTTATCACCTCAATAGAAACCCTAACTAAGACAACAGGTGACCAGTGCATGCAAGTGCCCTTTGTCAGCACTGTAAGCGCCAATGACTATGCCATGGATGTTTTCATTGGCTTATATTCATAATAGGTCATCAGGTTATTGGGCATGTAGCTTCTAAGCTTGATTTCTGGTATCAGAAATTTCTGGCTGGATATAGTACCCTGCACAGGTAATCCCAACATATAAAAGACTGAAGCAAAGCTGGATAATGGTGGTGTACACTTTTAATCCCAGCACTCAGGAGGTAGATCTCTGTGAGTTTGAGGCTAGCCTGGTGTCTTAGGATTTCTATTGCTATGAAAAGATACCATGGGGGATGGAGAGATGGCTCAGCGGTTAAGAGCACCGTCTGCTCTTCCAGAGGACCCAGGTTCAATTCCCAGCACCCACATGGCAGCTAACAACTGTCTGTAGTTCCAGTTCCCAGTTCCAGGCAAACACCAAGGCAAATGAATAAAGTTTTTTTAAAAAAAAAAAAAAAGAAAAGAAAAGAAAAAAGAAAAGATACCATGACCACGGCAACTCTTATAAAGGAAACAATTAATTGGGACGGCTCACTTACAGTTTCAGAGGTTCCGTTCACTATCATCATTCCTGGAGCATTGGCTATACAGGAAGATGTGGAGCTGGAGTAGTAGCTTAAAGTTCTACATCTTGCAAGCAACAGGAAGTTGACTGATACACTGGACAGTATCCTAAACATAGGAAACCTCAAAGCCCCCCAACACACACACAGTGGCACACTTCCTCCAAAACCATACCCACTCGAACAAAGCCACACCACCTAATAGTGCCACTCCCTATGAGATTATGGGGATCAATTACATTAATACTTTCTAGTCCCCATAAGTTTGTAACAATATCATAATGCAAAATGCATTTAGCCCAACTTGAGTCTCCATAGTCTGTAACAGTCTCAACAGTGTTTAAAGGTCCAAAGTTCAAAGTCTCTTCTGAGATTCATTCTATCTCTTAACTGTAAGTCAAAATCAAAAACATAGATCACATACTTCCAACATATAATGACACAGGATATGCATTACCATTCCAAACGTAAGGAAGGGGGCATAGTGAAGCAATACTGAACCGAAGGACCAGAAACCAGCCAACTCCAAACTCTGCATTTCTATGTCTGATGTCAAAGCACCCTTTAGTTCTCCAATTTCTTTCATTTTGGTTGACTGCACCACACATCTTTCTCTTGGGCTGCTTCCACTCCCTGTTAGCAGCTCTCCTCAGCAGGTATCCCATGGCTCTGGCATCTCCAACATCTTGGGTCTCCAAGGCAATCCAGGCTTCAACTTGGTTCACACAGTGGCCTTTTTTATTAGGCATCCATTCAGAGACACCCTGACATATGCCTGGCCTCAGAAGCTTCATTCATAACTCCACTCCTTTCTTCTATCCTTAACTCTAAAGCCAGAGCCACATGGCTGGAGCTGCCAAGTTCTGCTGCCTGCTGGAGCTAGAACATGACCCCCTTGTTCAATTACATCCTCACCAGCTTTTCTATTTTTTACTGCCTAATCTTGGCTGCCCTGAAAATTGCTCTATAGATGAGGTGGAGATCTGTTAGCCTCTGCCTCCAAAGTGCTAGGATTAAAAGCATGCACCACCACACCCTGCTCTAAATTTTTCTTATTTATTTATTTTATTTATGTATTATGTATACAGTATACAGAAGAGGGTACCAGATGTCATTATAGATGGTTGTGAGCCACCATGTGGTTGCTAGGAATTGAACTCAGGACCTCTGGAAGAACAGTCAGTACTCTTAACCTCTGAGCCATCTCTCCAGCCCCAAAGTTTTTCTTTAATTCCTTTTCACAAGTTGGAAATTGAGCTGGGTGAGATCTTGTCCTGAGATCACCACTCCCTTTCACCACTCCCTTTTACTCAATGTCTTTCTTTTTTTAAGATTGATTTATTTTGTATACAGTATACAGAAGAAGACACCAGATGTCATTATAGATGGTTATGAGCCACCATGTGGTTACTGGGAATTGAACTCAGGACCTCTGTAAGAGTAGCCAGTGCTCTTAACCTCTGAGCCATCTCTCCGGCCCAATTTTTTAATCAGTGTTTATCTCCTTGAGCACAGGATTTAACTCGATTCCACTTCCTGGTGCTCTTTTTTTTTGCCTCAAAACTTACATTTTGTACTTTACACTGCACAGCTTGCTCTTTTCATTAGTTACTACTAATAACTCACAACAGAGTCTATACTAGACTGTTAGATTTCTCAGGCTGACTCTGCACTTTAGCCTCAGGCAGACTCTTTAAACAAGGGCAATAGGCAGCCATTTTTTTCACCAAAATATCTCAAGAACAATTTCTAGGCAACATATCAAAACTCTTCTCCTCTGAAACCTCTTGAGTGAGACCCCACAGTTCAAATAACTCTTAGCACCTTTCTCTTCCATGCTTCTACTAGTATGGCCCTTTACGCAATATTAAAGCATTCCACTGCTTTCCTAACCCAAAGTACCAAAGTCCAAACTCCTCCAGATAAAAACATGTTCCAGCCTATTACCAACTTTTTCTGTTAATAACAACTTACCATAACCACATAAAGGAAACATTTAGTTGGAGTGGCTGCTTATAGCCTCAGAGGTTCAGAACATCATGATGACAGATGAGAGAGCAGAACCAACACCATCCTGAGAACAGGCCTCCATGGTGACTGAGAGCTGGACTCAAATGCCACAAATGTGCTGTGACAGCAGAATTCAAAGGAAACATTCGTGGACACAGTCAAACAGGAGTAAAATTTAACAAGAGTCAGATGTCTCTGCATACATCCCATATCTTGCCATAAATCCTGTCAACATTCTATAATTGCTAACAATTTCACACTTATAGCCTGACCAATAATTTCAAAAGATTACTTTACTCTATATCCCTTACCCAATCCTAGAATGCCAAGACAATGCTCCCTGCTTGTGGTTTTTCCCTATATAAACCCTTTGTAATCAGGGCTCAGGGCCTCCTACTTCACTTGCTTGGAATAGAAGAAGCCTTTGTGGGGCTGGAGAGATGGCTCATCGGTTAAGAGCACTGTCTGCTCTTCCAGAGGACCTGGGTTCGATTCCCAGCACCCACATGGCAGCTCACAACTGTCTGTAGTTTCAGTTCCAGGCAAACACCAAGGCAAATAAATAAATAAATAAATAAAAGTGTTTAAAATAAAAAAAAAAAGAAGAAGAAGCCTTTGTATGTGCATGGAGAAGTTGGCTCCATGGTGGTGGTCTTGTTGGGGGTTTCAACACAGGTACAACATAGAGAGCATGGTGGTGTGCAAGCATACATGGAGCTGAAGAGATAGTTGAGAGTCCTACATCTTTCAGGCAACAGGAAGTTGACTGATACACTGCGGGGGAAGTATCCTGAGCATAGTAAACCTCAAGGCCTGTCCCACAGTGATACACTTCCTCCAACAAAGCCACACCTCCTATAGTGCCAGTCCCTATGACATTATGGGAGCCAATTACATTCAAACTACCACAGCTGGTCTACAGAGTGAGTGCCAGGACAGACAAAGAGCTACACAGAAAAGTCCTGTCTCAAAGAGGAAGAGGAAGAATTGCCTTGACTACCAGGCCAGGGCAACAGAGTAAAACCCTGTCTTGAAAACAAAAAAATGCCACCAACGAAACTCCCAGTATTTTGATAATATTTTTAATCTGATTACTAACATGCAAAGGACATTTAGCTGAGACTCGTGTAAAAGCCTGTAATCCCAGCCACTTGGGGAGGTTAAAGCAGGAAGATTTAAATTTTAAGACCTGCCTAGGCAACCTAATGAGTGAGCCCCTGTTTTAGAAAGTGAGGGAGCAGGCTGGAGAGATGGCTCAGTGGTTAAGAGCACTGAGTGTTCTTCCAGAGGACTGAGTTCAGGTTCCCAGCATCCACATGGCAGCTAACAACTGTCTGTAATTCCAAGATCTGATACCCTTACACAGTTATACATGCAGGCAAAACACCAATTCACATAAAATAAAAATAAATAAATATTTAAAAAAATAGATACTACATTTTGATACCACACACACCCAAAGATATGCACATACACAAATACAGCACACAAAAGGATGAACTGGAGGAGGCTGGAGAGATGATTCAGAGGTTAAGAGTACTGGCTGTTCTTCCAGAGGTCCTGAGTTCAATTCCCAGCAACCACATGGTGGCTCACAACCATCTGTAATGTGATCTGGTACCCTCTTCTGGTGTACTGCCAAGACACTGTATACAACATAAATATTTATGGTTGTGAGCCTAGCCTTTAACGGCTGAGCCATCTCTCCACCCCAGTATACAACATAAATAAACATGTCTAAAAGAAAAAAAAAAAAAAAGAATGAACTGAGAAGAATCTAAACAACTTAGAAGGGGCAGGAAAGTTGGCTTCTTTCTCTGCTTGGTCTTTAATGTAGGTTTGAGCGCACTGGGCTGTGCTAGGGATATAAGGTGGATTGAACAACTATTGCCAGCAACCGAGGAACAAGTGCTCAAATACACAAGCTTATGGGAGACATCTCATACTCAAACTGAAATACTGTTCAAGTATCTAAGAGGAAAGTATCTAAGCATGGCAGTGCCAGTCTTTAATCTTAGCACTGGAAGGCAAAGGCAGGCTTCTCTCTTTGAGTTCAAGGCCAGCCTGAACCACATAGTGAGACACACATTCATCTCAAAACAAAACACAAAAGGGTATTGTTATGCCCATGTCTAGGAATTCCCAATGACCACCACGGAGTTGGACTCACTGTAACATACATGGTCAATAGCTTCATTCCAGGGCATCGGGAAAACTAACCACCCCACCGTTCAGGGGGAGGGAGCTTTAAAGAAAAACCTACGTAAGCACGATGCGCCACCTCTTGGCATTCCAGGATTGAGCAAAAGCGATACAGGTACAATAGCTATTAGCTGAACCTTCTGGCATGGTCCTAACCTTTGAATCTATTAGCTGCCAGGTGCACTGGAAGACTTGGGCCCCGCCCTCAGGAACCAAAGGCTTCTCTGAAACAGAGTTTTGTATGAATGAATCCATATCCTCACGGTATAACTGATAAATGTTCTCCATGATCTTCCTGCATATTTCTCTTTTAAAATCAGATACTGTGAACTATAGATTGGTAAAATGAATTTGTTATGTGTAACAGAAAGAGCTTATTTCATATGTATTAAGTCATTTTAGATTATTCTGTTAGTACTTACACAGGAATCCAAGTCCAGCTCCTTCCGTCCACATCAGGTGACTCACAATTCAATGTATCAAGCTCCAGACGATTTATGCCTTTGGCCTTGTTGGGCACCTGTTTTCTCTCTCTCTCTCTCTCTCTCTCTCTCTCTCACACACACACACACACACACACACACACACACACACACACAGAGAGAGAGAGAGAGAGAAACAGAGAGACAGAGAGTAGCTAAAATAAATACTCTAGAAAAAAATTCGGAAATCCAACAAAGTATGGAAGAATAAGACACAGGCAGGCAGCCATGGCATGAACCAGTACAATCTGACAAGGCCCTAGCACAGAAGACCTACTACAGTGGTCTTCTGTGAGGTGTGTTACCTGACTCTGCACAGTTGCCTAGGAGCTCAATCAGAAGATGATAGAGCTGAGATCCAAGTAGTCTAGCTGGGCTTGAAAAGAGTCCAGGGGGAGGCTGGAGAGATGGCTCAGCGGTTAAGAGCACCCTCTGCTCTTCCAGAGGACCAGGGTTCGATTCCCAGCACCCACATGGCAGCTAACAACTGTCTGTAGTTCCAGTTCCAGGCAAACACCAAGGCAAATAAATAAATAAAGTTAAAAAAAAAAAAGAAAAGAAAAGAGTCCAGGGGAAATACAAAAATAACTTATGAGTCACAAGATGAACCAGGGTCAGAACTATAGAACTGGTACTTGGGGATGGAGAGATGGCTCAGCGGTTAAGAGCACCGGCTGCTCTTCCAGAGGACCCGGGTTCGATTCCCAGCACCCACATGGCAGCTAACAACTGTCTGTAGTTCCAGTTCCAGGCAAACACCAAGGCAAATAAATAAATAAATAATAAGTAAATAAAGTTAAAAAAAAAAAAAAAAAAGAACTGGTACTTAATCAAAATTTCAAAAAGCCAAAAGTTCCAACTATCAGCCCAAGCCCTAAAGAAAGGTAGGAATTTTAAGCATCGATAAACAACAAAAATAAACTTCAACCCTGAGGGCAGAAATTGATAGGATCAGATGAGAGAACATCTGGGGTTAACGTTCCTAGTTGCTCTGAGCAAAAGATTATTTACCAAGATAAGAACTACTCCAAGCAGAGTGAATTCCAGGTCAGGCTGGTCCACATAGTGAGACTCTGTCATCCTCAACAAGGTTAGGGTTAGGGTTAACAATTATGTGAGGAAGAAAGGATATTTTACAGTTTAAGTTACTGTGTTTCAGATAGCCTGACTGGGAGGACAGCGATTCCCTACAGAAGACCCGGGTGATTAACAAAAATTTCAGTACCATGTGTAAGATACCTCTCTCCTGGCTGTTGGTCAGGGAGACCCCAGAAGCCCACAAAACAACAGTCTATTGCCATGGCTCTTGGTTGCCCACTGAAACTACATGGTTAGATCCTATTTGTGGGGAGAAGAGGAAGCCCTGAATGAATGAAGTCCCAAGTAATGTCTGCTGCTGACATGGACACAGCCAAAGCCTCACATCTATGGGATATTGGGGAAGCTTTCACACTTCCAAGTGAGGCTCTGTGGGACAGCAAAGCCTTTCCTCCAGAGCAAGCCTGAATGTTGGCAGAAAATATCCTCCATAACTTTCCTCCCCTACGGGATGGCTCCTGTCAGAGTTAACCAAACCTGTCTTCTTGTTCTGCTATATATGATACAATATATCTACCTCCTTGATTGTCTGTACATACTAGCCCCACCTCCCTGTTCAATAGTCTATAGTAAACAGCTGAGATTGTGGGATGCTGGAGCCTCTCCATCAGCCCAGACCATCCAATATCAGCTTTTTGGTACATGTGCCTACATGCCCTCTCCCCATTTCTTTCCTACCCCTAGTCAGGGTCCTAGGATGGGAAAGCTGAGCAAGGGTGCAGCATCTATTGGTGCAGACACATGTGCATGCTTTGGGCACTGAGATATCAAGCTGGAGCTGAGCTGGAATCTTTCTCTTATGCTGTTCTCCTTTATTCTCCTTTTTCTCTCTCCCTCCACTGCCTATCTCCCCCCACAAATATCTTTCAGGAAATACAGGAGTCACAAAGGGGTTCGCCCCACAATCCATGTGCAACACATCTAAGGAACTTGTAGCCACTTTGACCCTTGACCTATATTCTCTCAGTCAGGGGAAAGGCAATTCAAACTAAACATTTGGAACTAACACCCTGCAATCAGAAAGTCCTAAATTATGGATTTCTTTTTAACCCCAGAGGTGCCTGTAGAGTGCCAGGTCTTGGGACATGAAAATGCCTGAAATGTCCTTCAGGCTCAAATCACCATTCCTGAGATACCGTAAATCTCTTAGCTTCAGCTGTAGTCCCAACTCCCAAGAGGGAAACAGGCACTTAGCTGTCAGAAAGGTGCCATGGGATATTCTATGCCCAGAAGTTTCTACTGGTTCCCAGTTACTACAGCAACATACTGATTATCTGCTCACTGGAGCTACTGTCTGGCTCATTCCAGCAGATGATCGTTCATAGGGCAGTCTGACCTGTTATGGAATGTAGTCTGCTCACACTCCAAATGCTCTTGGAGATTTCTCATGGTCATTTGGGGCTAGCTGTGGGGTTGCCATTGTTTTGTTCCTGGTTGTCTCCTTGCTGACAGGGCTGTGAGATAAAGTACACCACCAGTTCCTTGCTTTCAGGTCCTGAGCTCCCAGCACTGAATCTGGAAGCCCCCTCTATGTGGCACTTTTAGGAGCCTCAAACTAAACTGTCCCGAGGGTCCTGACAGAACCTCTTTTTCTCTTAGGTGCAGGGTTTGGAGAGATGATAAGTCTTCCAACTAAAAGAAAAAAAAATGGCTATAACAGGATATAATTGCGGTAAATAAAGGGAGCCAGAAAAGAGATGAAACTTTATAGTTTGGGCCTCAAGGGGGACCCTGGGATAGACAGTTCTTTAGGGTAAGAAATTTAAGTTATTAATGTCACAAACTTACAGTCTGTAGCATGGAAGGAAATCCATGGACAGTTCACATCCATGTCACAGTGGGTGTCCTTTCTTTTTTTTTTTTAACACTTTTATTTATTTATTTATTTATTTATTTGCCTTGGTGTTTGCCTGGAACTGGAACTACAGACAGTTGTGAGCTGCCATGTGGGTGCTGGGAATCGAACCCAGGTCCTCTGGAAGAGCAGACGGTGCTCTTAACCACTGAGCCATCTCTCCAGCCCCCGGGTGTCCTTTCTTATAGGTTTTAGAGAAAGGAGTGAGGTTCCATGTCAAGCGCTGAGCACTCCACAGCTCTTGCTTGTCACTCCTGGCTGGCGGTGGCAGAGGAGGGAGTCTGCATTCCCAAGAAATGAAGTGTGACCTCGGCTATGTGGAAACGCTGGGAGGAGGAGTCCGGTTAGTTAATGTGTACCCATTAGACAGTGTGTCACTCTCACTTCCTCAGAGCTCAGAATAGTTCTCGACCTTCCTAATGCTTCGGTGACTCCAACTATAAAGTTATTTTTATTGCTACTTCGTAACTGTAATTGCGGCACTGTAATGCCAATATTTCCAATAGCCTTAGACGACCTCTGCGAAAGGGTTAATTGACCCCCCAAGGGGTTCATGACACACAGGTTAAGAACTACTGACTTAAGAGTTTGTTGGCTCGGGGCCTGTACACAGACACACCGTTGCAGATGGGTATAAACAAAGCAGCATTTAGCCTGGGTGCTAACAGAAGTGAATAATTTCTTTTTAATATTATTTGAGACAGGGTCTCACGAGGCTGGAACTTGTAACCCAGAATTGCTTCCAATTCACACGGATCCTCCTGCCTCAGTCCACAAAGGGCGCAAGAAAAGTAATTTTAACCTTGCGATATAAAAGCGTAAGGGCCTAGAGCAGCTTCTAAAATACACTCCAGCAAGTTCAAAAGCCCCAAGGGAGAGTAGAAATATGAAGGCAGTCTGTAGGCTGTTGAGGTGGGGGAAGAGTCCTGAGATACCTGAACAGAAGGTAAGAAGAAGTGACTGTTGTTAGACGGGGGTTAAGCTATAAGAAGCGAATGAGACGTAGGTAGACTGAACTGTCTGTCTCACATACGGAGAGCCACTGACCCTCAAAAGGTGCTTTTGTCCCAGGTATACAATTAGAAACAAAACCAGCAGAAAAACTAACTCCAAATTGTTCCTAATCAATTCCTACTATAGTAACTACTGATTTTCCTCCGTCTTATATCTATAGGCTGTTTGAAAATTCCAAACACAGCCACTCTAACACATTGCCTCAGCGCTGCAGCAGGAAGCAGAAACTACCCAGTACACATACGCCACCTAACGATCAGCTAGAGCAAAGGCAGACCCTGGAACGAGCCCAGTCGGAAGGCGCCAGGCTTTTCCGGGGGAAATTTGGCGGAGAACAGAATCAAAGGGAGGAAGAACTGGCCGGTTTTCTTGGCGGGTTTGGCACTGCGTCCCCGCACGCCCTCCACTGCGCAGGCGCAGTTCTACTACGCTCCGAAATGGAAACACGTAAGCAAAAGCCCGTTCAGCTTTCATCGTACCTACTGTTTGCAGGGTAAAACCGTTGGCTCTTCGTCTTTAAACTACATTTCCCAGCAGGCAGCCCTTTTATACAGATAACAGGTCTGGTTCTACAGGATAGGATGAAAAGAAAATTTAGTCGGTGACGTGTGAAACAGGAAATAAGTTGATTATGATGTTTGGGCACCTCAGTACTGAGAGCCCCAGTGGCCTAATGGATAAGGCATTGGCCTCCTAAGCCAGGGATTGTGGGTTCGAGTCCCATCTGGGGTGGCTCCCTTTTTTTTTTCTTGAATCTTCCAATTAAAAAGCGAGTATCATTGAGTCAAATCTATTATTTTGTTTATATATTTATTTTTGAAACAGGGTCTCTCTACGCAGCTCCAGTTGTCCTGAAACAAGCTACGTAGAGACCGGACTGGTCTTAAATTCAGACATCATCTGTCTCTGCCTCCCGAAAGCTGGGATTAAAAGCGTGCACCACCGTGGCGCCGGCCCATTTTGTTTTAAAACTACAGAAACTGGCGTGAGGCTTTACTAACTGCGGGATTGCGGTTTGCTACACCAAGATAGAAATTCCATTTTCTTCTCCTGGGCTGCAAGTATCATGGAGTTTGGAGGTCGATGCGCTTAATTTTGACATTTACATCTGGTAGAAATGGTTAGGTTTTTTTTCGCATGACCTTTGTCAGATCCAGTCTCTCCTGCCAGCCGCATTTGCTCCCGAGTCTCAGCGGCCGTCAGCTAATGGAGAAGGGACCTCCAGTAGCCGGGTTTCTAGAGGATTAGGTTCCTTTTCTTCCAGGGAGCCCGTCGGCGTGTCAGTCGCGGAGCCGCCGCTAGAGGGCGCTGTGGAGCGCGGAGCGGGCGGTACCACCGAGCACCGCGCCGGCTAGGGCGCCCAAGGACGGGAAGATGGCGGCCTTGGGGTCCCCGGCGCGCACTCTGAGAGGCCTCCTGCGGGAGCTGCGCTACCTGAACGCGGCTACCGGGCGACCGTATCGCGACACAGCAGCCTACCGGTACCTGGTGAAGGCTTTCCGAGCACATCGGGTACGGAAGCCGGGTCTCGGGAAGGGAAGGCGAGGCTTTAGGGCAAAGGTGTGTGAGCCGACCTGTCCTCCACCCGCGGTTCTCATCCATTGGCCAGGCCCCGGGCTAGCCTGTGCTCTCAAGTCCCGACTGACCCAAAAGCCATCGGGAGCGCATCTTCCTAGGGACTTCATACCTGCCACCCACCAGGGTGGCGCTGTCTGCCGATTTCATTGGTTTGCCTGGTACATGGGGTGTGGAATGGGATAAGGGGCGGGCATTGTATGAAGTTGGCTCTAGGGGTCGTAGCATTTAAAGGCACAAAGTCACAAGCATCCCCTTTCCTCACATTTTCCGCATTAAACTTTTTATAGAAAGCAGTGTTTTGTGTGTGTGTGTGTGTGTGTGTGTGTAGACAGAATTTCACTATTAAGCTGCCCGACCTGGAATTTGCTATTTAGACCACCTTGACCTTGAACTCAGATGTTAGATTGCTTCTGTCTCCTGAGCTGAAGGATTAAAGACAACGCAATTGTTAAGACAATGAAGTGGGGGAATATTGGTGAATTCTTCAAGCGTAGGTACTGTTTTATTTATGTAATATCGTGTTCACCATTGAGAAAAGCAATAACTTGTTTTCTATAAAGATTGCACTACCAGCTACATCACTAGTATGCTGTATAACAGGACACATTTTTGAAAATAAATTTATTATGTATACAGTGTTTCTCTCTGCATGCATGCCTGCAGGCCAGAAGAAAGCATCAAATTTCATTCATTGTAGATGGTTGTGAATCACCACGTAGTGGATGGGAGTTGATTCAAAACCTTTGGAAGGGCAGCCAGTGCTCTTAACTTCTGAGCCATTTCCAGCCCCAGGTTACATGTTTTACTGCTGTAACACAAAAACACAGAATTCCATCCTTAGGGGAATGGAACTGGTTCATTTCCCAAATGGGGTAGTGGTCAGTTCTCTGCCTTTTGACAGGATCAAATGCAAGTGGGACAGCTAAGGCTCAGGGGCAGTTACCTGTACAAGAATAAGCAGAACTAGAATTCAGACGAAGGAAACCTAATGTCCTTTAGCGATCATCTTAACTGCTGACTTTGAGCAGTGCAAAACCTTAAGAGCTCAAATTCACTTAGCTTTTAAAAAGCCATAATGTTAGGGACTGTGTATACTAAGAACTTGGGCCAAAGATCAAGAATAAGGTGCATCTGGCAGTGGTGGCTCATGTTTTTCATCCCAGCACTCAGATTTCAGAGTTTGAGGCCATTCTGGTCTAGAGTCAGACAACCAGAGCTCCATAGTGCAACCTTGTCTCAATAAACAGTTGCAATGAAACATCAAAAATTCATGCTCAGAACTTCAGGGCTGACCCACACCTTTGATTCCGGCCAGCCAGAGCTACCATCTCTCAAGAAAACTCACAAAAAAAAAACAAACAAAAAAAAAACAAAAACAAAAACAAAAAAACAAACAACAACACAAAAAAAACCCCAAAATGTCAAGGCCAATGTTAAGAGGCAGCAGCAGGACTTGTCTAGCATGCCTGAGGCCACTAGAAATCTCACTTTATTTCTAAGTGAATACATATAGAATGGGAGATAATTTCTATTTCTTTCTGGCTCAGGGCTGTCTAAAAGCTTTCTGTGCTCATCTATTCTGTTGCCTGGGGAGAAAGGATGAAATTAGAAACCCCCCTCTTTGTACCTTGACTTTTTTTTTTTTTAAGATTTATTCATTTACTGTATATACAGAAGAGGGTACCAGATGCTATCACAGATGGCCATGAGCCACCATGTGGTTGCTGGGACCCGAACTCAGGACCTCTGGAAGAACAGTTAGGGATCTCAACTCCTGAGCCATCTCTCCAGCCCCCTCTATCTTTAGGAACTTGCTCTGTAGACCAGGCAGGCCTTGAACTCAGAGATCCACCTGCCTCTGCCTCTTGAGTATTGAGATCAAAGGTGTGTACCACCACCACTAGGTTGCTGTTAATTTTTTTGGTGTTGTGAGTTTGAGTTACAAAGAAAAACTTGTAGTAGGAACCAGATGCTAGGCATGCATGTATACTTTCTGTGACCAAACAACAAACCTGGAGGTCAGCTTTCCTAATAATACAGTGCTTTTAGGAAGGCACTAACTATATATTAAGGGTATCTGTATTTTCTGTTTACTTTGTAGGGAAAGCTCATTTATCAAATCTTCTCATGTTGATACTTCCGATGTTAACAGATTGTCTGACTTTGTCAATTATGTTTTTAGGTTACTAGTGAGAAGTTGTGCAGAGCCCAGCATGAGCTTCACTTCCAAGCTGCCACCTATCTCTGCCTCTTGCGTAGCATCCGGCAACATGTAGCCCTTCATCAGGAATTTCACGGCAAGGGTGAGCGTTCAGTGGAGGAGTCTGCTGGTTTAGTGGGCCTCCAGCTGCCCCGTCAGCCTGGAGGGAAGGGCTGGGAGCCGTGATGGATCGAGCTCTCACATGTCCCTTCATTCAAAAACATTTCTAACAATATGTATTTATCATTAAATATTTTTTAAAATGTGGGGGTTTTGTTGTTTCGTTCTGTATTTTTTTTTTTTTTTTAAAAACTTTATTTATTTATTTGCCTTGGTGTTTGCCTGGAACTGGAACTACAGACAGTTGTTAGCTGCCATGTGGTTGCTGGGAATTGAACTCAGGACCTCTGGAAGAGCAGTCAGTGCTCTTAACCCCTGAGCCATCTCTCCAGCCCCCCTCGTTCTGTATTTTTTGTAGACTGAGTGTGGGTAGAGAAATAAAACTGGAGGGGTCTGCAAGTAAATTGGCTGAACTTTTTGACGTTGGATTAACTGATGTTTTTGTGTGTGTCACTGCTCTTGAACATGCAGGTTCATGTGGAGGCCAGAGGTAGACAAAGGATGCCTTCCTCAAGCACTTCTCTGCCTTATTTCTTGAGACAGTATCTCCCACTGAACTTAGAGCTCACTATTTTGGGTTCAGTGGCTGACTAGCAAGTTCCTAGAATCATCTATCTCTGCTCCCCAGCTTGGGGCTCAGAAGCATGCACTGCCATGACTATTAATGAGGGTGCTAGGGACCTATGCAAACTTTAACCAGTCTAACCCCTAGTCCCTGATGTGCTTGGACTAACTTTATAACCTAGGCTTTTCTTTTTCTCTTTTTAAGTAATGAATGGAGAGGTGGGCTCAGTGGTCAGGAGTGTGTGTGTGGCTCTCAAGTGCCCATGTCAGGCAGCTAACAACCATTTATAACTCTAATTTCAAGGGATCTAGAACTCTGTTGTCTACAGGCACCTGCACTGATGTGCACATACTCACACACATATACATAATTAAAAATAAATTTTTATTTGCTTTTGTTTACTTTTGAGATAAGGTCTCAAGATTAGTTCTGGAACTTGCTATGTAGGTGAGGTGGACCTGGAATCGGTGACTTACCTGCCCCTGTCTCCAGAGTGCTGGAATTAAAGTATCACCCTGTTGAGCTCTGAACATAAATATTTTAAAGTATATATATAAAAAAATAAGTAATGCAAGCTTAGTGTCTTAAGGGATTCGAATGCCATGAATATAATAATCATATTTGTTCTTTGTCTCTTCTCCCACTTCCATTACTCTGGTAAATATTACTAAGTTTACTATGTGTCTTTCTATCTATTTCCTATGTCCAGAAAAACACAGAATTAAACATATAGATGTGTATGTTTCTGAAATTTTTATATTCTTATTGTATGGTATGTATGAATGCAGGTGTGCTACCATGTAGGTAAAGAGGTCGGAGGACAATGTTAGACAGTCATTTCTCTCCTTCCACAGTGGGATCCACAGACTTGAACTCAGGTTCTTAGTCTTGTGTTCCAAGTGATTTTACCTACTTCCTGGCCCAGTGTGTCTGTCTTTTATAAAAGTAACAACTGTGATATGTTAGGATCCTGGAAGGAAGAAGAGTTTAAGGGATACAGAAGATGTGAGACACGTAGTTGGAAGTTTCTGGTCCAGCCTAGAACCAAGGTCCAGACCCAAAGTCCCCCAGCTGCTTAGTCCCAAGAAATACAGGAAGCTTATATTACTTACAAGCTGTTTGGTCTATGGCTCAGTCTTTTTTTTTTTTTTTTTTTTTTAATTATGTATACAGTATACAGAAGAGGGAACCAGATGTCATCATAGATGGTTGTGAGCCACCATGTGATTGCTGGGAATTGAACTCAGGTCCTCCACAAGAACAGTCAGCGCTCTTAACCTCTGAGCTATCTCTCTAGCCCCTGCTCAGTCTTATTACTTCCTAGTTCTTACTCTTAAGATAATCCATGATCCTATTTATGTTTGTTTGTTTTGTGTTTTTCAAGTCAGAGTTTTCTGTGTAACAGTCCTGGCTGTCTTGGAACTTGCTTTGTTGGCTAGGCTGGCCTCAAACTCACAGAGATCCTCCTGTCTCTGCCTCCCATGTGCTGGGACTAACAGCATACACCACCACTGCCTGAGGTTTAGGCCTTGAACTTGTGGAGTTCTAGACTGTCCCAGAGTGGGGATTAAAGGCGTGGATCACTACTCCCTGATCCTTCATGGCTTGGCTGTGGGTGATTCTGTTCTCTGATATTTTCCTACTACAGGGATAAATTAAGTAATGTCGACCAATAAGCTAACAACAGTGAGAGATGTAACTTCCTTAGGCCTGATAAGCAATGCTCCTCAGGGTGCTAGCCACAGCTGAACTCCAGCCCACAGGATGCCTAGGAAGAGGGGAACAGAATGAGCCATCTATCTCATACTATTTTGAACTTGCTCTTTCTTTTAAATTGCATTTGATCAAATGGTTCTACTACATTTTTGGCTAACCCAATATGAAGCTAGGCCTCTGTTTGGTATTGGTTTCTTTGCTCTCCATATTTAATCTGCCACAATCTATTTCTGCATGTACCAATAGCTTCCTGTTCCTCTATTCAATCACTGATAATCTTTTTTTTCCTAAAAAAAGAAAAATGTTTACCGACAATTCTTTACTCCAATATTGAAAATATATAATACAGGATTTTCAGAAGTCAACACTAGAAGAATAAAGAGAACAGTAAACAGAACTAATAATGAGAATATATAAACTTATTATGAGTACAAGTTCTTATGGTCTACCAGTTTTTAGAAGCAACATTAAAGTTCAAATGCCTTAAGTATTTTAAAAATTCAACCCTCCTCCTACATGGAAAGGAATTTTAACATTTAATATTTCTTTTAGTATTAATATTTAGTATCAATCTCAATGAAACTGATAGTCTAAACTAGTTTAACATTTCAGGAAAATAGATAATTTTACATTTTTGTTGACTGAATAGTTAATAAAAGAAATTATGCTTATACAATTGCTTATTTCCCATATTATAAATAGTAATTTGCACTCAAAAATATTTTACTCTGGTCAAAAGTGTAGAACTATATACTATTAAAATATTTTACTTGATTAAAAAATATGAAACTTGACAAATTTGCATGTCCTCTTTGTGTAAGACCATAGCAATTCTCTCTGTATTGTTCAATTTTGAGGGTAAGTGCTACAGAAAGAAGCAAAATTGGTAGTCTTTTAGTTGAACTTTTATGCTATCCTAAATGATCCTTTTACTTCAAATGTCCTTCATTCCGTAAATAAGATTATTTTCTATAAGCTACCAACTCTTGCTTTCATTTGTGCTATGTCTTCTTTTTATTGTGTTTATGAGGAGTGTCTCCTACCCTCAAGAAACTAAACATACTCTTAGGCCAAAGACCACATTTCACTCATCTTTGTATTCTTCAAAGCACTCTCTACCCACATAGCATGTATTGAATTGGTGTTACTGAATGCATGGCCCAGTTTACTCTGTAGAATTATAATCAGAATAACACAGACATTGATAAAGCATTTCTTTAACAATTTTTCTTTCTTTTTTAAAAGACAGGATCTCTCTGTGTAGCCCTGGCTGTCCTGGAATTCACTCTGTAGACCAGGCTGGCCTCAAACTCAGAGATCTGCCTGCCTCTGCCTCCCATTGCCCCTACTGTTTCTTTTCTTTTCTTTTCTTTTTTTTTTCTTTTTTGGTTTTCTAGACACGGTTTCTCTATGTAGGTCTAGCTGTCCTGGAATTTGATCTGTAGACCAGCCTAGCCTTGAACTTACAGAGATCCACCTGCCTCTGCCTCTTGAAGGCTGGGACTAAATTTGTGGGCTACCCCCACTGGGGCTTAACTGTATGTTGTGTGTAAATGTGGCCAGCTGTGGAGTCAATGGCCAACTGCTCTGAGTTGGTTCTTTTCACTGTTGGATCTGGGGATTGAATCAGGCTGTTAGGTTTGCAAGATAAGCACTTTTACTCATTAAGCCCCTTTGCCCACCTTCAATACATCATCGTGCTTTTTCAGGCTGGCCTTTAACTCAGTAGGACAACAGAGTATTAAATTCTGTTCAGCTTGTCTCAGTCTCCTAAATAGCTGGGATTAGAGAAGGATAGCACCACACAGATTGTAATTTTTATTTTTTTAATTTTAATTTTTTTTTTTTTTGACACAACTTCACCTTAGCCTGGGTTGGTAGACTACTCACTATGAGGCCAAGGCTGGCTTTGCATTTCTGATCTTCATGCTTCCTCTTCTCAAGTGCTACAGATATTTGTCACCAGGATGAGCTGTTTGGCTGAGTTTTTTGGTTTGTTTTTGTTTTTCTTTTGGATCACGGATTCTCAATGAACAATTGTCATTGAGCTCCTAGCAGAATGAAGGAAAATGTATACCTCAAAACCTCCACAAAAAATTTAAGTAGCTAACATCAAGGAGTGAGGACAAACTAAAAACTGACTTCTTGAAAATAGTGAAATTAAAAATTATCTAATACTGCAACAGAATAAATATCTTTCCAGATGAACAAAAAAATGGAATTTATTAGCAATCTAAAACAAAAGTAAACCCTTAATTAGGAGAGGTAAATTTCTATAAAGAATAACTCTTGCAGGTTATATAGTAGAATGTGTATCACCTTACAACGCTTAGTTAAAGGGCAAAGCAAATGTAGATAGTAGAGTGCTCAAGCCTAGGAGTATTCCAGGGCAACTTGACTAAAAATACAGTACTGCTGAGCTGTCATCTCAGCACTTGAAAGATGGAGGCAAGATGACCGGTTCAAGGTTGTCTTCAGTTACATAGCAAGCTTAAGGCAGGTAGAGCTCTATGAGATTGAGGGAAGCCTGGTCTACATAGTTTGAGTTCTAGGCCAGCCCAGGTTATATAGTGAGACCCTATTTTAAACTGTAATAGCCAACCAATCAAACCAAAAAAGCAATACTTTCACCCCCAAACAAAACAAACAATGCAGTGGTGTGTATCCAGTTTCTGGGCTTCAGTTTGCAGAACCTAAAGAAAACTTCAAAAACAGATGATCTCGAATGGAAAGGCAGAGGTGTCAAAAGGAATGAAGAGGAAAGTGAGTGAATATATGGACACTGATTACATGAAACTGGGTTTGGAGGTGGATGTAGCCCAAAGGCAGAGGTATGTTTATCATTCTCAAGACCCTGGATTTGGGGCAGTAAGACAGCTCAACAGGTAGACACTTGCCACCAAGCCAGACAACCTAACGGATTCCTATGGTAGTAGACAATCAACTCTGAAAATTGTTCTCTCATCCCTACACTCACACTGTAGCACACAAAACACCTGCTAACAAGGCTTAGGCAGGCAGATTTCTGGGTTATAGGCCAGCTTGGTCTAAGTCAGTATCAGGCCAGTCACAGTTATATAGTGAGGCCCTGTCTCAAACAAACAAAAACTACCAAAACAAACAAACAAGCAAAAACCTCAAACAATTGCTCAGTATTTTAATGTATTTTTCTAAGGATGCATTTCTCAGGATAATACTGTAAATGGAGCATCTCTCTAGACTATATTTTATTTGTACAGTTTCCTACTACTGTATATCAATTTCCTTTTCAAAAAGCATTTTTATGCATGTGTTGTACATAAGGATGCATGATACCCTTGGAAGCCAGAAGAGAGTACCAGACCCTCCAGTATTGGAGTGAGAAGGTATGAACTGTTATGTGAGTGATGGGAACTGAGAACTTGGGTCCTCTGCAGCCAGAGCTTTTAATCTGTAAGGCTCTCTCCAAAACCTCTTGTACAACAATTTTCAAAGGATATCTCCAAATATTTTTTTGGAGTTCTTTATAATTTCAAGTGTTTGAACCAGACATTATGGTACATGTCTTAACATAGTGTAGCTGAGGCTGAATGGCAAGTTTCAGGGCAGGTTGATTGAGCTATACAGTGTAAGGAATAAACCATTTGGTTCATTGTCAGTATGAGCTAGCTTTATAAAGCTCGTTATTGAATCTTGGGTAAGCAGAAGGCACTAGGCCCCTATCTGTATTCCCTAGTTGGCAGCTGGCTGCCCTCTAGGCTTTCTCAGTGGATCCTAGGACTAAAAAGTTACAACTGGCTACCCAACTGGGCTCACAAATCTGAAGGGATAATCTTGGGCCCCAAGGCATTTCACTGGATGTTGTGTCTTGAACTAAAAGGTTGAGGAATTTGGGGAAGGGGCAATATTAGAATTTGGGAAGATTTTTATGTCCCTAAATAATTCAGCCAATGAAAACTAAAGGATGTAGAGAAACGCAACTAGGGAATTAAAAACAAAACAAGAACCCCAAACAAAAAAGTTTTATCTCAAATTGGCACCTCGACTATTTTGCCTTTTGTGTCAGGGTGATGCTCAACTTTTTGCAGAACCCAAGAAGTAATGTCTCATTCCTTACACTTGCCAGGTCTCCAGCATTGTCACTTATTTAATAAGCACCATTTTTCTCACAACAGTGACACCCTATCTCAAAAATAGTTCTCTAAATAGCTGATAGTTTCTTTTTGCAAATTACTGAAGATAACATGACTAGTCTCTCAGTGCAGCATGTACTTAAAATTGCTCACTGCGTGTGCAATTGTAACAAAACCAAACCAAACCATCATTTCCCTTCCACGAAAAGAATCATTTTATTTTATTTTTGGCCAGTTTGGAAAAACCAGTATGGGGCCGTGGCCTAGGTATTTCCAGTTGGTTCTCTTGGGCCAACGAGTTTTTCTGTTACCCTCACCAGCAGCGAGATTAAGAAATCAACTATGGCAGTTAGAGAGGCATTAGGAGAACAGGGCGACAGTCTGCCAAGGAGCTGGGGGCTGTCCAGTGGGCCCCGCCGCCAACACCCCGTATGGCCTGCCTCCAAGTTTTCGCTTGCACAGACTCGAATTTGGACGTGTTATTTCCTGAACCTGAAGTGTCCCAGCTAGGACACAGATGAGGGGCAGTGGCCAAAAGCCCGGGGAAAAGGTTAGGTGTCCTCGGATCGGGCTGGGCCTTCCTACGGGTTCGTGTCAAGAACGCATCAACCCTGAGAACTTCTGCCGAACTACTTACTCCGAACAGCTAGGCTTGGCACTTGCTAACATGGGGCAGTGCCGCCAGCTCAGCAAGCAGAGACGGCAGGAAAGGCCAGCAGTCTGCAGCGTAGGGATTGACGCTAGGGGCCTATCGGGCTCCGGAGTGGGCAAGAATGCAATATTCTCGCGAGAGCTGGGCCCGGAGGGGGCGGGGCCAGCGCGCGGGCACGCGCTCCGCAGCCGTTAGGGCGGAACCCTTCGCGGGCGGGGCAGGGCGGGGCGAAGGCAGCTGGATGGTGATTGGCCGAACCCCTACGGGAAACGACTAGGCGCGAGCAGCGTGCGCGCTCCCGTGGCGGTGGCGAGCGGCGTCAGAGCTCGCTGGGGGGGTTGACGGCTTCTGGCGGGTGACGGTGTCAAGAGGAGGCGAGAGTCGGCTAGCCCGTGTCGCGTCTGTCTCAGGAAGCTGACGGAGAGGGAGGACACGAGGGCTCGCTCTAAGGGGCTGCCGTCTTCCACGTCCACGCCGTCGTGAGGAGCGCAGCCCGCCCGGACTCTCCCGCGACCCCTCCGCCTCCCCACTCGCAGGCCTCGAGGCCGCGGCGGCTACCGAGACAGCACCGCACCTCCCCCACCCCTCCCCCTCGTCCCCCACCCGCCAGTTCCCGGTCGGCGCCCCACCCCCGCCCGCCTGCTCGCTCCGCCGCCGCCATGTCGGCGCAGGCCCAGATGCGCGCGATGTTGGACCAGTTAATGGGCACATCCCGGGACGGTAAGTCGCTGCCAGAGCCCTGGGGGTGGGGGAAGGGACGCGGCCGGGCCTCCGAGGGAGCACCTGGGTGCGCGCGTGCTGTTGAGTAAGGGGCTCCCAGATTGGTACCACGAGGTCCCGGGCTCCCATCCAGTCCAATCAGGGCTTGGCAGGCGGGCTTGGGGGCGGTGACTGTGCGGATTGGCGGGAACGGCTGCCAATGGGGTGAGGCGGGGCCTGGCAGCAGAAAGGCGAGTTTGTGCTTTTTGCTGTTGACTTGGCCGGGTGTGGGAGATCCCAAGGCTGTCTGGCGTAGTGGGGCGGTCGGTCAGTTTTGACTGTTGACTAGTGACCCGCAGAGCGCTAGGGCTCCGCCCCCAGCTCTAGCTCCTTTTCACTGGGCTTTCCGATCACCCCTCGCCGCCGTCCTCATAGTGTGCAGAGAAGCATCCCTTCTCTTCCCGGTCTTCGAAACCTTCACCTCCAAACCCCCAGTTCCAGGGACGCTTCGTCTAACCCTACAGAATCACACCCCCCCCCTTTTTTTGTGGAAAATCTGACCCAAACCATGGTTTCTTAAAGTGGATGTGCTTGACCCCATTTTGTAAGTAAAAAAGTATTTAGGCCTATTTTTTTCCCGAGATACCTCCATTTTGTTAGACAACTTAATAGAGATTTTCTTAGTAAATAGTGACAAATCATACATGTGCCCTAACCTATTTGATGCCCACAGAAGTAGATTTGAAGGGAACAAAGGGCTTTTTAAAATGCAGTAAGATTAGAATTCTTACAGAGTTATCTACCTGTTGAATTATTCTTTGTTCTGGATCATTTCTAAAGTGATGAAATGTTGCTTTTGGGGGATAATTAGTATTGTACTTTAAAAATAAAGTTCAGCATTTTCTTAAAAACCAATCCAAATCCTGATTTGTAAAAACTTGTCTAGGCAACCCTAACCCCCCCAAAGAAAAAAACCGTTTTGATAAGTTGTTTGACTTACCAGAAAAGACAGAAAAATTTAGCGTAGTTGTAAATCCTGTTGAGTGCTTTACCACAAAATACGGGAGAAGATAAAACGTATTTCAAATCTTTTTAGCAATAACTATACAGCTTTTAGCGAATGATTAAGTTTTTAATAAAACTTTTCTTTAGAGAACATTAAGACAAATGGGGTGGATACCATTTATTCTATATAGAAGAGGGAAGATTTGGAAAGAAAATAAGATTTATTTATGTTTAGTAAGTAATCCCTTGAAAATTAACGTTAATTAAAAATGCCACTGGAATAACCTAACTTTTCATATTTGGGTAAGGATGTTTCTAATTGCAGTATGTCTTCACATCTCTACATGTTCCTTTTCCATCATGAGTGAGGATATTTAGGGGCTTCATACAGGTTCTGAACAGTTCATCTTTGTAATAACATTTTAGAAACTTTGAAACATACTTTATGCAGTTCTTTTAATTTGGATGGATGCCACTATTGGTATCTTTTGCATAGATAGGATTTCCTTATATTACTCCAGAGGGTAGTTGGATCAAGGTAACTATGGTCTATCAAGGTAACAGTTCTCTGGACAGCCCCCTCTAGCATTGCAAAACTGAACTATTACAATATGCACGTATAGGTATAAATTTTCTCTCTGTGTAGTCCCAGTAGGAAGCTGGATTCTTAAAATTCATTGTATTTAAATTTATATTTGTTTCTCTGTCCCTGGATATATTTTTCTTTTTGCCCTCCAGACCAATTGAATTTATGGATGAACTCATGTTTATGAGTAAACTGTATTGTAGTATTTATTTGAAATGATTCGATTTTCAGTGTTGTATTGATTCAGAAGAAACATATCAATTCTGGCCTGGTGAGAAGTTGAGGCAGGAGGATTTAAGTGAGTTCAAGGCTAGCCTAGGCTACATAGTTATAGGCTAGTCTGAATTAGGGCAAGACCTTGCCTCAACAACAAAAAAGGAGCAACTACATGTATGGAAAAGTTGAAAGAATATTTAGCTAGGTATGGTAGTGCAGTAAGACCTTAGCTCAATAAAACAAAAGACAAAGACTTTTTTAAAGATATACTTATTCTTTCATATATGCAAGATAATATACATTTCCTTCTTACTACCTATTTAATAAATTTGTAATTCAGAACCTTGAAATAAAATCAGGTTATTATTATTTTTGCATACAGTAAACTTAAAAGTTGTCTAAGGATAGGGAAGCATAGGTATATCACTGAATAGTAGTATGTAATTTGAACCATATAATAGAAAACTTTCTGTTAACACACAGAGACAGCTTACAAAAAATGCTGTTGTGTGTTTGGTATTTTGAGAGGTGGAAATGGGGACCCAGAAAGTGGGAGAGAGATGGAAAAGGTAGGTGAGGGTGGGTATTTAAAGGAGCATTGGTTTTTGTTTGTTTGTTCCTGTAGAGTAACTATAAATAGACTATTTTGAGTAATGGTACTTAATGTGGCAATTACCTCCTTATCCTTTAGTGTTGAATTTGTGAAGGAATCTGAAATGGTAAAAGGAATCCTGGGTTTTGGGGGAAATGCCCCCCCTTTCCAAAGATTTCTTCCCCCTCACTTTTCTAGAAGAGTTTTTAATTCCTTTCTAAATTGCTTGGAGATTTAAGACTCCTGGTTCAGTGAATCTTTCTTCAGTTACTTAAATCAGCTCAACACTTAGATCAATTACAGTGGTAGGAAAAAAGGTGACTCAGATTACTGGGCACTTCTTTAGTCCTTGGTGAGAAAGGGGATTTGGACAGTTAGAAGGGGCAGCATGGTGGCATTGGGAGGTTGGGCAGAGGGATGACCAGGAGGTGGGAGAGAAATGCATAAGGGAGATGGGAGGGCCAAAGACAAACTTTGCCTTCTTTGCAATTTTGCCTAGGGCCCTGGTGGTGGCAACCGCCTGTGTGCCACTGAAAATCGTGCCGATGCCTGGCATACTGCATAAATGGAAGCAGGGTACCGCGTGAGTTGAAACATTGGTCACACTATATAAAGTTTGTATATGTGAATCAGTGTAACTCAAACCCATGTAACTGGGGGTCTGTGTATATTTGGAATTTCCTAATTAGACATCGTAAGTTAAGGAAAAGAACATTGGGCTGAGACTCAGGAGACCTGGTTTCTAATTAAAAGCTTGGGTAAGTCACATAACCTTTTTGCTTCAAGTTAAATCTATAATTTGTTATATGGGAAGCCACATAATTTCCTATGTTAGCACTAAAAATGTTGAATAAATATATTTTTTTAAGAAAAAAAACACAAGTAGATACCATTACTAGTATTTTATCTCAAGTTTAAGATTAATTATATTTTAAAAATCTTGCCTTAAAAAAGAGAGGGATAATTTGTTTTCCCTGAACGTATTCCAGATGATAGCAGGAAAGACCACATAGGAAATTTAAAGAAACATTTGAGAATTGTTTTTATGGCAGTTGAAAGAAAGCAGTCCAGTGCCCTCAGACAGACCATGGTCATTTTGACTAGATTGGCTTAATTGAAAGAAGGTCTCTTGGCATAAAGTCTCATTGTGAGCACATAGTTGGTTATAAGTCTCTGACCACGATTCCAGAAAGACTTAGGAAGGTGCAAGTAATGTGACTTAAACAAAATTGGGATGGACTGGAAGTCCCCCCCCCCAATCACCAGTGGTAGGGGCCTTGCATTTGCATTTGCTAGGGAAGCTCTGAACCACTGAACTCTACCTTTAGGCCTAGGACCTGGGCCTAGATTACATCCTAAATATAGAAATGTGAGGTTACTGAAGGTACCATGTTTTAAAATTGCTTTAAGTGGGAGCACAAACCATTTCTGAAAGGTAAAAAAGGAACCAGGAATGATGATGTACCTTCAGATGTGCCTTGGAAGCCAACCTATAGACTCAAAATGTAGATTATAGATGATTATAGATGATAGACTGTTTTGTTTGATTAGGCTAAAGTTGCCTACAGCTGGGGATGTATCACAGTGGTGGAGTGCTTTCTTAGCTTGTGCAGTGACCTGTAGATTCAATCTTAAGTACCTTCTTCCTCTCCTGGGGGACAAAGGTTATCTCCAGCAGGTGTCTGCTTTGCCTGTCAGGGGTGTCAGTCAATATTCCTGGAGTAGTAGATCATTATCGTTGTGCATGGAACTTTCCTCTGATCCCAGCATTAGGAAGATGGAAGCAAGAGGATCAGCAATGTCTCAGACTCCACTACATAGTTACTTTGAGGCTACCCTAGGCTTCATGAGACACCATTTTAAAAAGCCAAATCAACAAAACAAAAACATGTAAAAATTTCTTAAATAATTTTAGTCATCTAGGGTAGTAATTTTACTGAGGTTAATAGAGGATGTTAATCTTAATTGCTAATCAGTTATATAATTTGTGATAACTAAATTGAAAGGATAGTCATTTCAGGTAATATACCTTGGAAAATGCAGTCCTTGGAAAGTAATTTACTTGTTTGTAACACAAGTTTAATAATACTTAACTAGTACATCGACATCTGTGTAGAACATTACTGTTTTCCTGTAAAATTATTGAATCAAAGATTTGTAGTGTTTTTCTTCTGTGGATTATCTTTATTGTAAAATCATCTTTATTGTAATTTATGTTTATCTTGTCATCAACACACATTCTCTTATTTCTTCCTCATCTTAATGAATCATACCTTGGTCAGTTGTAAGCCATCCTTTTATTAGACTTTGTTCATCTCATTTTAAGTAAAAGATATATCCTTTAATGTACAAGTGCACATTGTAAAAAAAAAAAATAGGATATTTCATAGTATAGAGCATGTACATTCTTTAACATAAGAAATTTTAGCAAACTTAAGGTCGAACAGTTTCTTGTGTCTATAACTATTTGATTTTTGTCACTGTTCAGGAATCTGGAAAAAAATTGTAAGCTCTATTAGCACTTAGGTAGTGAATAGTTAAAGTTCCCCTCTCATTTTGCATTTTGAACTCTAAATAATATTTCTGTCTACAGAGCAGCCCAGAAAGCAATAAAAAGCTCACCTCATAGAACCCTGTTGTCTTGGAATCTCTGCAGTTGTTTAGCACTCCTCAAGTAAGCCTATGTTTCTGAGACAATATTTCAGGTAAAAAAAAAAAGAAGAAAAACTATGTGTATGTGCAAGCACTGTAAGTGGCAAGTATGTTTGTAGGTAAAGGAGGATGTCTGTTAAGGATAAAAAGTGTTTAGGATAGAGACTACAAAAGCAAGTATGTGTTATAGTCATGCTCAGGTTCATTGAGTCATTGTTCAATAACATGCTTCTTACATTAAGACTTGAAGTTGTTGAGAGTTCAGATAAGCAGCGGGACTGAACACTAAATGGTCAGTAATTATGGCAAGACTAGGTAAATGAGATAGATGAGCTTCCAGTTGGACATAGTGACACATACCTGTAATCCCATCACCTGAGAGGCTGAATGAAGGAGTACTTAGAATTCCAGGCTATGCTACAGAGGGAGAGCCTGTCACAACAAACAAAAAGCACCCCCCCCCCAAAAAAAAAGGCTGAAATTGTAAACTTGGAAAGATTACATCTGTAATCTACCATTGGGAGGCTGAAAGCAGGATGATGGTGAGTTTAAGGTCAGCCTAGGTTACAAAAAATAAATAAAAATGCCTGAAGCAAGTCAGTGCTGCTATTTTTGAGGAAACAAACAGTTCTACCCACCCTAATCAGTCTATGAAGAAATTGTAGACTAAGAAGATGAAAGAAGTTGGAATATCTTGTTGGAGGAAAAAACAAATAAGGGAAAGAAAACAGGGTAAGTTTCTGACAGGAATCTTACAGCTTTAGCACCACCAGCACCCCAACCTCCCTGCCTCTCACACACACACACACACACACACACACAAAACTGTTCCTTTTTGGATGTGGGTGAATATGTGTCTGTGCATGCATGTGTGCATGTAGGTATGTGTGTGTGTAGAGGTCAGAGAACAGCTTCTGGTGTTGTCCCCCTGACCGTTGACCTGAGATGTTCCTGTCTGTCTCTCTAGGCAGGTTGGCGTTTACAAGTGTTTACCACTGTGGATAACTGTTTTACATGGGCTCTAGGGATTAAACTTGTGCTTATAAGAAAAGCACTTTAGCAATGAATTTATTGCTCCAGCTGTTTGTCTTATACTGGTCTTAAAACTTGCTAGACTCTAGTAATTCTCTAATCTTAGCTTCCCAAATAGCTGGGACTGTAGGCATCCATCATTGTTCTCCTGTTTTTGGGGGGTTTAAATGATCATTTACTTGAGCTGCTTGGGTAGAAATGGGAAGGCAAGGCTAAATTAGATTAATTTTGTAGGATTATTGAGGATATAGAGAAAAGTAGTTTTTAAAAAAAAAATTAAAGCTTACATCATGTTTTTGATTTAGCTGAATAACTTAACAAAGTCAAAAGCATCAGAAACTTAACATACGTTCAATTGATTAAATGTTATTTTGTTTCTTAACATTGGCCAGAGAAAGAACTTAACTTTTTTTTTGTATAAAACACTCTATTGACCCATATGTTCTAATTTAGTTGTGAACCATGTACAACTGATTGACCTATTTGACTCATCGTGAAAAGAATTTAACCAGCTGCCCTTGCTGAATCTTTTGTCCTGTCTCAAGAATATGGTAAATTGTTTGTTTTTATTTTCTTGAGACCTCAGCTTTCTGTAGGCCTCAATTTTATACTTTAGAGTTAAACTAGCCAAAGCTTTGCTTTTCGGTAGGGAGGGTGGATATTTATGGAGGATGCATACTATTCTAAGTTTTGTGTTGTATTCTGTCCTGCTGTCTATATATTATACCCTTTGCAGTTAGTGCTTGAAGATGTTTTAAATGAATGTTTAGTTCTGTGGCTTCCTGCTTTTTATAAACTTATTTATTTTTAGAAATAGGAATTCTTATAACCCAGGATGACCTTAAACTTCTGATCTTCTGCCTCTATATCCTGAGAATGTTGGAATTATAGACATGAACTATCACATCCAATTTTATGTGGTGCTGGATATCAAACAGGGCTTCATACATTCTCAGCAAACACTTTACAAATAAACATTCATTTGGCCAGATATAATGACTTATACTTGTAATCCTGCCTAGTGGGAGGCTACGCAGGAAGATCTCTGTGTTTGAGGCCAGCTGGGGCTACAGAATGAGACTGTCTCAAACTCCAAATTCACCAAATAAAAAACATTTATTGGCCAGACTAGGCACAGTTACATTCCTGTCTCTTTAGAAATTCAAATATCATATCTGGACCGCCCCTTTCCTCCATTCTCTTTGTAGTCCTGGCTAGCCTAGCTGGCCTCAAACAACTCATAGAGATCCACCTGCCTCTGCTGGGATTAAAAGCACATGCCACCAGTGCCTTGCTCAAATTTTTATTCTTGAGGTAGAGGCCCGCAGTCTATATTTAAGAATTTTTATGACAATTTTTTTTGGGTTTGACTTTTTGAGACTTAGTCTGTATGGCCTTGGAACTCCTTATCTAAACCAGGCTGACCTGAAACAAAGATCCAAATCTCCCTGTGTCTTGAGTATGGAGGTGAAAGGCATATGCATCAAAACAGCTTTTGATGCAACTAAAAATTGAAACTCTGTTGTAGATAAATGTTTCCCACCCTTACTGTTTTGTTTTGTTTGTTTTTTTTTTTAACTTTATTTATTTATTTGCCTTGATGTTTTCCTGGAACTGGAACTACAGATAGTTGTGAGCTGCCTTGTGAATGCTGGGACTTGAACCCCTGGTCCTCTGGAAGAGCGGTCAGTGCTCTTAATCGCTGAATCATCTCTCCAGACTCCACTGTTTTGTTTTTTTTTAATTTGTTTTGTATTAATATTTTCCTTACTGTTTTTTCAAGACGGGTTTTCTTTTTGTAGCCCTGGCTGTCCTGAAATTTGCTCTGTAGACCAGGCTGGCCTTGAACTCAGATCTTCCTGCCTCTGCCTCCCCAGGGCTGGGATTAAAGGTTTGGATTACCACTGCTTATTTAATATTTTTTCTTTTTGTAAATAAACTTTCTAAAAATTTTAAGTTTAAGTCCTGTGTGTGTACACTTTGTGTAATGGTGCTGGAGATTGGACCCATGGTCTTCTACAAAGCTAGGCCAGTACTCCACTACTTGTGATATATTTCAGCACTTTTTCTTTTTTTTCCTTTAAGATAAGGTTTCAGTATATATACCACCCTGGCCTTCATCTTCCTCTGTAGATTTTAGAATAGTTGTCCTATTTCTTCAAGCAATTGACATTATAGGCTTGTGCTTCAAAGCCCTGCTTAAGTTAATTTTAGCAAGATTTATATTGCCGTAAAAATAAATAGAAATAGAAAGGCATGTTATAATGATACAGCTAGACTGTTTTTGTTTGGTTCGGAGTTTTTTTTTTTTTTTTTTTTTTTTTTTTTTTTTTTTTTTTTTTTTTTTTTTTTTTTTTTTTTTTTTTTTTTTTTTTTTTTTTTTTTTTTTTTTTTTTTTTTTTTTTTTTTTTTTTTTTTTTTGAGACCAAGGTTTTACTACATAGCCCTGGTTGGCTTGAGACTCTCAATATAGAACATGCTGGCCTCAAACACAGAGATCTGTCTACTACCTCTGCCTCCCTAATGCTGGGATAAAAGGATACATCACCATGCCCAGTTTAGTGATAAGACTCTTATCACTTAAAATTTTATATGCTAAAGGTTAGAATTTGTCAGATATACTAAATAAAATAATAGTGCCAATATAACTTCTTTTTTTCTACTGTGTGGTAAGTATCTTGTTGATGAAATTGAATGACACCTCAAATCATCTTGTACCAATTCCATATTTTGGAAAATACTGTTCTAGGTATTTATATAAGATGTAGTTATTTACCAGTATATATTCAGCATATATCCAGGCTCATGAGTAGAAATGACGAACCAGAGATAACAAAGCTGTGAAATGCAGAGTTCTCAGTCAATCTCTAGGGAGGTCATCTAGACCTGCAGAATGAAATTATTTTTATTTGGTTTGGCTTCTCATTTTTTTCTTTAGTGTTTTGATTCATGAGATTCACCAGTTCTACAAGATGTCACTAACACAGTGACTGTGTGAAATGGGAACTCAGCAATAGAAAACCTGAGGGGAGCATGATTCTGATTTATGGAAGGGGACAGGAAGGGGCATACTTACTAAGAAAGAGATAGATGATTTATCTTAGACTCTAGAAATGTAATAGTACGATGAATCTGTGTCACAGTTTGTAGTATTAGAGGGAATATTTATGACTGGTGGTTTGTTTGCTTTTTGTTTTGTTTTCTATTTTAAGATTTATTTTAGTATGTATGCCTGTTTGTATGTGTATCATGTGTACAGTGCCAGAGGAAGACAGAAAAGGTCATTGGATCCCTTGGAACTGGAGTCTCAGATAGTTGTGACCTGCATGATGTTGGTGTGGGAGATCAAGCCTAGGTCCTCTGCAGGAGCATCAAGTTCCTTTCATTGTTGGGCCATTGTTCCAGCCACACAGTAGTAGTCTAATTGATTGTTGGTTGACGAACTTTAGGGTATAATTTGTTGATAGCAATAGAATCTCAACTATTTTCCTTGGTGTCCCCCAGTTCGAATTAGTCTTTGTTTTGTTTTCTTTTAGATAGGGTCTCTGAAGTTTTGGCTGCCCTGGAAATCCCTGTGTAGATCAAGCTGGCCTCAAATTCACAAAGACCTGCCTCCCTCTATTTCTCAAGCTATTTTTTTTCTTAGAAATTTGAGGTGTATTTGCTTTGTTTCTTTTGTTGTTGTTGTTGTCTTTTTTTGTCTCAGCAGGCTGGACTTGAATTTAGGTGATCCTCCTGCCTCTACTTTCTGAGTGCTTGGATCATAGGCATGCAACACCAGTAATCCTAAAGAGACCAAAAATATAATATGTAAATACTTACAAACATTCATGTTTAAGTAACATTTTTAAAATATGGTATTTAATTTCAAAAACAAAACAGCTATATGAATACACAAGTAGGACTCTGTATATTTTGGTCATATTTTAAAAAGAAAGGCAGAGTCCCCAGAAGGCAACTCTTGTGAATGTGATATATATTCACAGTTTTTCTGCTGTGCTGTTTTGTAAACTTCCAGGTTCACCTCTTTCCTGATTCTGTGTCTTTCATTTTAAATTGTTGTTAGGTTGCCACTTAATTTGTTTTTTAAACTTTGTTTATTATTTATTTATTTGCCTTGGTGTTTTGCCTGGAACTGGAACTACAGACAGTTGTTAGCTGCCATGTGGGTGCTGGGAATCGAACCCGGGTCCTCTGGAAGAGCAGATGGTGCTCCCAACCACTGAGCCATCTCTCCAGCCCCCTGTCACTTAATTTTTTAATACTCTTTTTTTTTTTCTTTTTTCCTTTGTTGATTTTTGTTTTGGGGATTTTTAAAAATGTTTTTAGCTATTTCAAACAATTGGGTATGCGATGTAAAGTAGCCCTGATAGCCTGGAACAGCCTCAGGAGTCTTAGAGGTGAGCCCCACCACACCCAGTCTTTTTAATGGATAATTCAGCCAATCACATCTTCTTTTTTCTGTTTTTGTTTTTTTAGCTATTTCTTCAGAGATAGTCTTTAATCTGGACATGGTGCTACACACCCATAATTACAGCAGCTAGGAAACTGAGGTAGAAGAATCATAAATTCTGACTAACCTGGTCTACATCATGAGATTCCCTGTCTCAAAAGAAAAAAGTGGGGAGGAAAGATAGTTTCCATTGTTTCTAATTTTGTATGTAGAAAATTCTGGATAGAAGGCACCAAGTAAATGAACTGCAACTCTGATCAAAATAAAGTTTAGTAGGCTGCAACTTTTGACACATGCTAAATTTTGTATAACTTTGTTAAAAATATTTTGAGACAAGGTCTTACTGTGTAGCTGCTTGGTCTAGTCTAGAACTCACTGGGTTCAAGCTAATGACAGTTCTATTGCCTCAGCCTCCCAAATCTGAGGCTGCAGGCATGAGACACTATTATGCCTGGTTTTGTGTTAACCTACTTGGTAGTTTTATTTTTAGGTAACAGATTAGGCTTTTGTAATGTCTCTCTTATATCTGAGAAGTATGCTGATTAAAAAAAAAAATTTCTAAAGTAGATGTCCCCAAGGCTATAATGGCACTAATTTTTGTTATTTGTCAAGACCTTTTGCTTTGCATAATGAGAGAAGACTAGGTTGGAACAGTAGGTGAAATTAGTTTCTTTAGAATTTCTGTTCTTGTAGTTTCATCATTACTGTTAGCATCTTAAAATTGTTGTATGCCTTTTCTCCAGCTTCATCTTTAAAATAATTTTGTTACATGAATTTTTTGTACATAAGTAGTTTAGATTTTAAGTTTGTAAAACACCAGTAGTCTTTGATCATATACAGCAGCACTGAAATTACTATTTAAGTGTGGTACATGCTTGTGATTCTAGTAATTCTAGAAGGTGGAGGACTGGGCCAGAAAGAGTATGAGTTTGAGATCAGCCAGAGCTTCAAATTTAAACTGTGTTTCAACCTCTATTCTTCCACTCTAGGGCCCCCCCATAAATATTATACTTCAGAAGTCTTTTTTTCTTCTTCCTAAAATAAACATTGTATTTGAAAATTTTTAAGCTTGGCAAAAGGATTATGGTTGGAATTATACTAGTAGTTATTAGTGGTTATTAAAGTATAGGACTATATTAATCAAAGGATTATAAAGAAATAGCTTTTTCTAAACTGTATGAAAGTAGCCTTATGTTTACATTTTTCTGAAGAGAAAGAAAGCTGCTACTCCTACTAAATGTGATTTATATATTCAGAAACAAATATTTTGCCATTCTATGGGAAGACTCTTAACTTTGCTTTTGTATAAAAATACCTGGTTATATTAAGATGCTGTGAGTCCTTATATAAAATACAATGTAAATTGCTTAAATATACAGTAGATCAAACTGAGTAAATTTATTAAGGTATCACAAAGGAGGAAATAACTAAGTGACTACCAAAAATGGGCATAGGTGAAAGCAGGAAGAGCAGAAATTTAAAGTCATTTTACCACATAATGAGTTCTAGACATACTGGGCTACAGAAAACTCTGTGACCCCCTTCCAAAAAAAAAGTAATTAGGGCTGGAAAGGTGGCTTCAGTGGTTAAGAGCTCTTGAATTAGTTTCCAGTACTCACATGACATTTCACAACTGTCTGTACTTCAGTTCTAGGCAATTCTGTGCCCTCTTCTTAGCTCTGAACACCAGGCACAAGAACAATACACATCTATACACATAGGTAAACTCATACACTTAAAAGTACAAATAATTATAAACTGGTGCACACCTTTAATCCCAGCACTTCTGGGAGGCAGAAGTAGGTGGATCTCTGAGTTTGAGGTCAGTATAGTCTATAGAACTACTTTCAGGAGAGCTAGGGCTGTTTACACAGAGAAACCCTGTCTTGGGAGGAAAAAAAACCCCAAAAACCAATAACTTGGGTGTGGTGCTATACAGTATAGTCCCAACACTTGGAGAGGCTGAGGCAGAAGCTACAGTTTGAAGCACTTAACTTCTCTGTGTCAAAAGCAAAACTGATTACAAAAAGGTTTATAAAGATGAATGTTAAAGGACTTAAGAAGCTAGGTGAGACACCTAAGGTGCAAAGAGGACTGTATTATGAAAGTGATTAGGTTGATTGACTCTAGTCACTTTGGCTCATGTGAAGACGCTAGGGTTTAATTGTGAACTTCTTCAACTATCTCCTTGCCCTGGAGTAGAGAAACTGGCTATAGGTTTTTATGTAATTCCTGCACTACTATGTGGAAGTGCAGTTTATATTGAGAGAGAGAGCATTAATAGCTTGTCTTTGTATTTGGGGATTCAAGAAAGAGGTTAGGCAAACAAGAAGCTACTCATTTTCAGTTCTATACTTCTTTATAGTTTTAGCTTTTCTGTCACTGAAGGGGTTGTAGGTTTTATTTCATAGGGAAGGAGCGTGTTGTGTCCCAAACCAACTGAGTGATAAAAGGTCCTAAACACATGTACAGATGGTGATAGTGGACACTTTGTCATACTAGAAAATGGGGGAGAGCTTTCCTGTTTCTGTCTGTCTCTGCCTTCATTTAATAGACATGGGATACTTTCATTGCTTTGTATGCTGATGCATTTCCTGCTCTACTCTTTGTTTTCACTAAGCTCAGCTCTGAGCCTGTCTGCACAAGAAATATTGACTGCTTTTATAAATTGCTTGCCTGATAAATTAATGCCTGATGATATACAGTAAGATAGGATTCTGCATACCATTAAAATATGTCAAGTATTACAAACTTTAAGGTTCTTTTGAAATTACCATACTAAACTCAGTTCACTTTTGCTAACTTCACAGTTGTTGATCACATAGCATGGTCATCCACTCACAGCTTAAAAAAATACAGGGAGCATCGGAGAGAATGGGTAAAGTAAATTTTTGATGTTTTTAAAATAGCACCTGAATTTATGAAAGTTGATTTGGTTTATTGTTTGTAAGGGAGGGGGAGGGTGGAAGAAATTGAGGGGGGTTGGGGTGGGTTTTGGGAAAATAGCATGCACTGTGTACAATAATACTACTTAGGCCAAGGTTTTATGTGCAGGTCAAGGTTTTATGTGCTACTAATAAAATTTATATCAGATCGTAGGATCATAATTCCATATTGAGTATTAAGTGGGGTTTGTTTTTCTTCACAGCAGATTGAAGGGAATTGTGAGAGCTGTATTGAGTACAGTTTGAATGGGAATCCTGATTTTAGAGGAGGTCTTTCTATATCTCCCAGTGCAACCAGAGTTTCAGTTAATGAAGAGTTATTATAGTGTGCATTTTAGTTTTTATGCATACTTGTCACCTAACTGTTCTCAGGTGTTACAATTTATGACACCCAAGAAGGAATTGAACAAAAGAAGGCAGTGAAGTTGTAATTCTGAAGATAGTTGTTTGGTGGACATTACTAATAGAACTTTTGGTGCTTCTATTCAAATGGAAAATTTGTAGCCACCCAAAATTCCAAATCAGATTCTTACTGGACTTATTACACGCCTATTACATATAATCCCAGAATTTGGGAGCTAGAGGCAGGATTATCAGAATTGTAACCTTTATCTGTACAGTGAGTTTAAGGACATCTTGAGCTACATGAGACCATACTTTAAAAATAAAAATGACCTAATTCCTGATTTTACTATCTTGCATTGTGATTATACATAAAGCTTAATTTTTGTGAAGGTCATAGGGCAGAGAGACTTTTTTTTAAAGATGTATTTATTATGTATACAGTATACAGAAGAGGGTACCAGATGTCATTTATAGATGACTGTGAGCCACCATGTGGTTGCTGGGAATTGAACTCAGGACCTCTGGAAGAACAGTCAGTGCTTTTAACCGCTGAGCCATCTCTCCAGCTCCAAGAGTCATGTTTTAATAGGTAAAATAATTTTTGTTGCTGACTAAACTTGATCTAATCACTGCCTCATTAGAAATTTTTTCCTTTCCTTTTTTTTTTTTTTTTTTCTTCCTCATGCCCTGAGATAGGGTTTGGGTTCTCTGTATAGCCCTTGCTGTACTGAAACTTGCTTTTTATACCAGGCTGGCTTTGCAGATATTCGACTTGCCTCTGTCTCTTGAGTGCTGGGATTAATGGCATGTGTCACCATTGCCCAGCTCAAAATTTTCTTAGAAGTTCATTTATATACAATACATATGAATTGAAGAAAGATCTTCAAAACCAAACTTCACCCTCCAAAAATTTTATTCTTGCCTCCAATCTCTCTATTCTCTCTGGCTATTTGCCAAAGCTGACTATGGCTTATTGTTCCTCAAACCTTCAAGCCTTTGTAAACTTTGTCAAAAGATACCATTCTGGTCTAGAATGTTTGTCTTTCCTCTAAAGTCTTGTCTGTAGTGTTCAGATTTTTGTTTCTACTCCATGAAGCTTTTCTCAGTTTTTCCAAACTTTTGGTGGTAGTTCAGAACATTCCTTTGACACTTGGATCATGTTATTTTGTGTTACTGTTATTTATATTTCTTATTTCTCTAGTAAAAATGTAGGCTCATTGGGAGCAGAGCATTTGTACTAAGCTCTGTTACTCCATTTTGTAGCAGGGGATAGAGTCACTAATAGGTTTGATTTTTATGATTAGGCTCTAGTATCATTGTGACAGGGTAGTTTCCCCTATAATTTATCAATAGTTTTTAAACACTATTGATACTTTATTTATAAAGTGAGACTTTATTAGGAGAATTAACTCAAAGGTTTTTTTTTTTTTTTTTTTTGTATGAATTCAGTGACCAGGAAATACAAATATATAAAGCATGTTGAATTGATAAAATCTTGTTTTATAAAGATATTTTGTTCATATTTATTCTCTATTTGTAATTTTTTTCTCTTTTTTTTCTCTTAAGTGGGTTCTGTTCTACCAGATTTCTTTTGAAAAGCATGGTTTGGGCCAGATGTTGTGACAGAGATAAAAATTACAAGCTTTTCTTTTTAGTTAAATTATACTTATAAGTCCAGATTCAAGTGCTGCATGATTTTGTAATTTTGTAGCTAAATTGTTTTAAAATATTAGCCATAAAATCTCCCTAAGAAGAACTTTTAAAATAGCAATGGACAATTCTAGCTTATATGTCCTTCTCAGAGTATTGTTTTATCTTGAACTAGCTTTATTATTTCAAGCTAGTTGAAATAATAAGAACAATAAAATTTTTGTAACAGCTAATATTTGAAAGCTATATTTGATATTTTTGATATAGTTCTCAAATGTTTATGGAATACATGCCTATTTGTAGTGAAATATCTCAGATGCTTTTATGCCATTTATAGAAATTTATTTATTTTAAATCTCACCAAGGCTTTTGTTACTGTGTTTATATTTGTAATTGTTCACGTTTTATCTGATAGTGTCTTCCAGGCATGTATCCCTTGTTAATACACTTAAGCAAAAATGAATACCCTATTAGATGAGATGTTTGGTTAATAAAACATCTGTAAATTGTAACTTTATTCTGAGACTTCACTTATATCTCTTCTACCTGGTTTATAATAGACTGAACTGACACTGCTGTCTCATTACCAAAAAGCCTAGATAATTTTAGCAGGGTGATTTCTAGATTTGTAAGTGCTCCTAGCCCCCTAGAAATTTGTTGCTTTTAAAATTCTTAACGTAATTACAGTACTGTTTTATTTAAAGTCTTTCTAGGATCAAAAAGCTTCTACTCTAGTTTTAGCTTCCTGATGTGAGCTTATTGTAGTTTGGTTCTCATGTGAGCTTGAGGCACCAGTCTTCATTGAAACATACTTTTAAAGAAACATTTTGCACTTAGCTCAAGGGCCACTTGTAGAGCTCCAGTCTTGGGCTTTAGTTATCTTCAGTCAGATTTTTCTCTGGGCTTATACTTGTTAAGTCAGTATTGTAAAAACAAACAAAAAACGAACACTCTGATTTTGTTCACTTTTGTTTTCATATACAAGAAATCTTTACAGTCAACATGTACTTCTAGGTGCTGTATTGAAATTGCTGGCAGAGTCTACTCTATACAAACTGAACAATCTGGCCCCTTGTTTTATTTGTAAAGGTTCAATGTATCTATGCCTGCCTACTTCAATCTGCAAGGGAGTTTCAGAAAGGCCCCGCATTCGCCGAGCCGTGAGTTATCACTAACTTTTCAGATGTGTTAATGAATGTGGATCAGAAGCAGTTGTGTTTAAAAGGAAATAAAAGCCCATCAAAGTAACTTACTATAGTAGCAGGCTTGAACACTAAATGGATTATTCCAAATTGTATCACAAATAACGTGCTAGAGATTAGCCTCAGAAAACCTATTGTTGAACTGCTCTGAAGCTATGATTTTAGCAAATTAGCTTTCTTAAAAGTGTATATGTTCTAGATGCAAATCAGAATGTTCTTTACATCTTCTTAATCGTGTTAAAACAATTTGAACAAAATCTTACCCCACAGTGTTTAGCTGCTTTTAAGTTAAGCTCTTCAATATAAGACCACTTAAAAGGGGTAAAGTTTGAACATTTTTTTTGTGTTTGATATTCACATGTGAAAATACAGAACTTAATTTAAGACTTGCTTCCTAGCTGAAATGTTTGGAGTCCTGTAGGTATCATGTGAACTGCAGAGGTATTTTACAATCTCTTTTGGTTTGTTTCAACAGTTTTTGCTTCAGTAATTCACCAGTAGGTTTTCATTTGTCAGTGATATCAATTTAAGGCTAAACCATCTTTTTTAGGGCTTATATTCTGCCTAGAGGAAATCACCTGTGAGTTTTTCTTTTGTTTCTTCAGAGATTCCAAACCAAAAAAAAAAAAAAAAAAAAAAAAAAATTTGTAGCTAACGTATGTATTTTGTACTCTAGCTAGTTAGTTAGTTACCTTTCCTCTTTAAGCTTTTGAGTAAATAGCTATATTTGATAAGTAGGTTGGTTGCTTGTTTAGGAGTTGTGTTTTTTTATATGAGCACAGAATGTATTTTATTTTGCCTGGTTTGGCAATATAGCACAGATTACATAAGACTTGGAAGTATGGGATCTTTGGAGGTATTAAAGTTAACATTTCATTTAGGCAGTATGCCTTTGTTTGACCGGTGTGTAAGTCCTTCTTCCAGGTTTGTACGCTCTTAAACACCTTATTCTACCCTCTAACTCCTCCCAGCAGCAAAAGGGAGACACTTCAACTGGAACAAAATAGTGGAAGAAATGGCGTCTGGGGTTCAGTGGGGATTCGCAGTGTGTATGCAATGTTTGCAAGATTACTTTTTATGTTTTTCAATTAATGTAAATAATTATGGAATAAATTAGTACTTACTGTCAAGAGACCATTGTATACCATTAGAAACTCTTGGTGGGTCTGCTGCAAGTTGCTTAACCTCTTGGGGCCTCATTTTCCTCATCTGCAATATGAAGGAGTTGGACTTGATAACCTATAAAGTCCATTCCTGCTCTAAAATCTTATGCTTTTCTGAAGTACTTTTATTTAACAGAATGCTTTGCTTTCCCACTTTGACTATTTATTTGAATTATATTTGCAGTAAATATACTGCAACTGCATGTTGTCTAAAATAGTTTTTCTATAAGATGGTATATAAAAACTAATCCCTCCTGGGTTGATTTATAAGTGTTTGTATATAAATAGTCAAACTCCAAAAGCTATAACTAGGATTTTCAAAATATAAATACTGTCTAGTTGTCTAACCTTGAATATTATTAACTTTTCTATATTACAGGAGATACTACTCGACAACGAATCAAATTCAGTGATGACAGAGTATGCAAGAGCCACCTTCTCAACTGTTGCCCCCATGATGTCCTTTCTGGAACTGTACGTGATTATTAAGTTGTTTTATTACTAGTGTGCTACAAAAATGAACTTCTTGGACATCTTAATTTTTTTGTCAAATTATTTGTTACTGTTTTTAACCATATTAGAAAAGATTTGCATCCCTTTTGTTGTTTGTTTATTCCCACTGATAATTTAAATTTTCAATAATGGGTTTCCTCACAGAAGTAGTTGTCTTGTTTTTATTCTTCTCACTATTCTTCCTTTAGCTTTGTTATTCTTGTTTTCTCTTTTCTGGTCCTGGATATGAGCATAGAACTTTGTACATACTAAGCACATACTTAAATTTTTTTTTTTTTCTTTTTTTTTGGGTTGGGGGTATCGAGACAAGGTTTTCCACATAGTCCTGGCTGTCCTAAAACTCTTTCTGTAGTTCAAACTCAAGAGATGCACCTATCTCTGCTGGGATTAAGGGTGTGCCACCACTGCTCCACTGTTTGTTGTTGTTGTTTTAAAAGGCCATTATCTTATTTTTCAAACTGGTAACCTTGAACTTGAGATCTTGACCTCCATCCTTCCAAATTCTGAGATCATAGATGTGTATTAGGAAGCTGGGCCAGGAGTGTTGTTGTTTGTTTGTTTATTTGCTTTCTTCACTTTTTTTTTCCATTTTATTTTTTATTCAAAATGTGTTGTATATTGGGATGGTTCCCTCATGGGTTTGGGATTCAGTTTGCTTTTAATGCACCTTCCTCTTAAAGGAGCATTCTTTTATAGCCTTGCTTTTCTGCCTGTATTCTGACAGAGGATTGTGTAGCAGCTAACACACAAGACTATTTTTTGTGCATGGCTAATGACCAGGGTGATGTTACAGCATCTTGGGTGTTTCACACCCATTAAGTAGGAATTGAGGGTCTGTACCAGGTGCTTTTTCTTATTTTCTCTTCTGAAGGATGAATGAAATCTTTTGCAAAAGGCATGTTCTCACAGGGAGGTCATCAGAGAGGTGATCATTGTTTCCTCAAAAGCGCACACCTCCCCCCATCCCTTATCTTTAAATGACACAGGATTTGCTCTTTTAACTTTTGAATTTTATTGAAATTATAATAATTTCCCTTTACAGATACAGAGAGCAACTAGTGTTCTTAATTGCTGAGCTGTCTTTTCAGCCGCAGATGTTTCCCACATTTATTATTGCAGGAAATTAGATGATTAAATGTTTTGTTTTTGTAATTTTTTTTTTTTTTAAATGAATGGATATGTGTGTTTGGGGGTATGTTTGCACATGTGTTCGCTCACATATGGGTATCCTCAGAAACACCCCTCACCTTCTTTGTGATAGGATTTTTGGCCTACTGATAAGGCTGAACTTGCTGGCCAGTGAATTCCAGGAATCCTTGTGCTTTCATGTCCTCAGCACTGAGATTACCTTGTCTGCAGTTTTGTATGGGTGTTGGACATGCTAACTAGCTTTACGTCAGTTTGACATGGCTGAAGTCATCGGGAGAGGAGAAGGCCTCCATAATAAGATCTGGCTGTGTGCAAGACTGTAGGGCACTGATTGATGGAGGAAAACTAGTCCATTGTGGGTAGTACTATCCCTGGGCTGGTGGTCCTGTCTTCTGTATAAAAGCAGGTTGAGCAAGCTATAAGGAGCAAGCCAGTAAGCAAGCACTCCTTTATGGCCTCTGCATCAGCTCCTGCCTTTACTGCTTTTGATGATGAGTTGTGAGATGGCTCAGTGGTTAAGAACACTGACTGTTGTTCATCTAGAGGACCTGAGTTCCAATCCCAGCATCCACATAGCAGCTAAAAACTATAATTCCAAGATCTGAAACCCTTACAGAGTTATACATGCAGGCAAAACACCAATTCACATAAAATAAATTTTTTTTTAAATCACTTTACCAATTCAATTATCTCCCTAGCTACTAAAATGACTTTATTTAGTAGATAAATTATCACTTATGATAAAAGTTTCTCTGTCCTACCTGGCCACTCTCAGCCATTTAGTCCCAAATAATCTTACAAAGGCTTATATTAATTACATGCTGTTGGTCTATGGCTCAAGGTTATTACTTGTTAACTCTTAAACTTTAAGTTAAACCATTTTTTTTTTAATTTATGTTTAGCCACATGGCTTGTTACCTTTTCTCAAAGCAGCATTCTCATCTTCCTCCCTCTTCATCTCAGTGTCATCTGCTGCTCTTCTGCTTCCCAGAATTTTTCTCAGAGAAAAGAAGAATGCTGCTCTGAGAAAAGTTACCAAGCTACCTGGCTAAACAAAATAAGAATCCTAGATCTAGCAAGTAATAAACCTGAACTATAGACAAATCAGTTTGTAATTATTTGCGACTGCAGGTCTGGACCTCAGGGCTAGGTAGGATCAGAAACTTCTTACTACAGATAGATAAACATAGAAAATAAAATAAGAGCAGCAGAATGATGAAATTCATTATTACTTTTTTTTTTTGAGACAGAATATCATGTAACATTCCCTGTCTTTGAACTGGTTCTATAGCCATGGATAGCCTCGAACTTCAAATCTTCCTGCCTTCACCTACCGAGTGCTGGGGTTTAAATGTTTATATATAATAAATGTATGTTAGTGCTTGTCTGCAGTAATGTATGTATGTTTGTGCATCATGTGTGAGTCTGGTCAATTTAGGTCAGAAAAAGATGTTGGATCCCATGGAACAGGAGTTACAGATGGTTGTAGACCACCATGTGGGTGCAAACACACTTCCTCTGCAAGAACAAGTGCTTTTAACTACTGAGCCATCTCTCCAGCCACCACTACCCCTTAAACATTCTTTAATGTCCTAAGCCTGAAATTAAAGAAAAAAATCATGGTTGTATGTTTGCATGATGTATATGTTTACATCACTGCATATGTTATACATATGTGTAGGGGTATTTTGCTTGTATTTTATCTGTTCATTGTGTGGGGAAAAAATGATATTTTTTCCCCTACCATAGTGATTGCAGAAGGTTAGGAGCTGCCTTCCTTGTGGGTGCTAGGAATCTAACTTGGATCCTCTGGAGGAGCAGCCAGTGCCCTTTATCACATAGTCATCTCTTCAAGCCCTTTCAATATTTTTCCCCCTCCAAGACAATATTTTCTCTCTCTCTCTCTCTCTCTCTCTCTCTATATATATATATATATATATATATATATATATATATATATATATAATTTTATTTTTTAAAAAACCAACACAGTTCTCTAGAGTTTGGGGAGACAGGGTCTTATGTCTGCACCCCAAGCCGCTCTTAAAACTTCCTTTGTATTGGAGGATGGCCTTTTGCTTTTGATCCTTTGATCCTTTGGTCTATCCCTGACAGACATGTGGAGCCACACCTGGTGCTGAAGATAATTGGGTAGAATTGACAATTGGCTGTTGTCTAAGTTTCTGTTCCTGCTATGAAGAGATAGCATGTACTGAGGCAACTCTTAAAGAGACACAGGGCTTGCTTATAGTTTTAAGGATTAGTCCTTCATTGCCATGGCAAGGAGACAGGCAGGAAAGCATAGTGCTGGAGTGGTAGTTGAGGTTTCGTTTACATTCTACTCCACAGAGACACAGAGCTTGTACAGGGGCCTGGCTGCATGCTTTTGAAACCTCCAAGTCCACTCCCGATGACATACTGCCTTCAACAAGGCCACACCTGCTAATATTTCCTAGAGAGTTTACCAGCTGGGAACTAAGCATGCATATGAGGCTATGAGAGTCAATGTCATTCAAACCATAGATATCCACACCAACTTTAGCATCAGTATAGTAACTCATGGGATTGGGGTTTGGGGTTTGAGGGAAGGGATGAAAAGGGTCAAAATTTCAGCTGATCAGTAAGTGTTTATTACAAAAGGACCAAGATAAGTTCAAGAGATTGGTGGTATTCATGCATACCTAGTACTTTGGAGGCAGAGGCAGATAAATTTCTGTGAGTTCTAGGCCATCGTGATCTACAGAGGGAGTTCTAGGGGAGCCAAGGCTACACAGAGAAACACTTATCTTGAAAAACCAGGAGAGAGAGGTTAAAAGTCTAAGGAGATTACTTTTGTTCTCGGAGGTTATTTGATTGAAAAAGGAGGATAGAGTTACAAATGTATCATTTAATTGTAGAACAGATCAAACACATGCTAATAAAAACTTGAAGTAGTTTTTAAAAAATATAATAACAGTTGGTTAGCCACAAACATCAAACACTTTAAGGTTCTTCTGTTGTATGGTGTTTTTGACTTGTTTGTTTTGGCCTAGCCCCACAGTTCAAAGAATCTTTCTTGCTCGAGGTCTGGCTTGGCCTATGGGTCATGCTCATTGTTAACTAACTCTCACATCTTAACTCCTTTTCATTAATCTGTCTTATCACATGTCTGTACTCCATTACATACTGCTTCTTGGGTGGCTAGATCGTATTTCTTATGACTCCATCCCTCTTCTCCTGTATCTATGCTTAGATTTCCTGCCTGCTTCTAAGCTGCTCTGCTATTGACAAAAACATTTCTTTTATTATCCAATAATATTCAAAGCATACATAAAAACACCCCACATCATTCTCCATTGTTCATGTATTTTTAAAAACAGTGCAAAAAGAATGAGTTGATAAAATCTATTGAGGGGGTGGGTGGTTAGGGAAGACAGTCTTACTAGATAGACCAGGCTGGCCTTAACTCAGAGAGGTTCACCTGCCTCTGCTTCCCAAGTGTTGGGATTAAAGGTGTTTATTATCACTCTCAGCCTAATCTTTGATTCCTGCTTGTTAGGGGAATTTGACTTGTGTGGATTCAACTGGAATTGAATCATGAGCCTTATGTAAGCATGCAGGGAAAGAACTCTGTACTGAGCTGCATGTCTAGCCTTTTATTATTATTATTATTATTATTTTTTAAAGTAAAGATCTCATTGGCTAATGCTGCCCTTAAACTTAACTTGTCCAGACAAGACTTGTGTTTAAGAGCCGCCTTCAGTATTTTGAGCAGTTGAGATGACTGGTCTGACCAACCAGGCCATACTGAGATAATCTTTAAGAGGCTGGAATGATGGCTCAGTGGTTAAGAGCACTCATTGGATTTGCTTCTAGAGGACCTAGGTTCAATTCCCAGGTCCCATGAAACAGCTCACAGCCCTCTTTAACTCCAGTTCCAGTATATCTAATATCTTCTGGTGTCTGGAGGCACTGTATAGGTAGGTGATTTACACATAGACAGACAGGCAGGCAGATAACATCTGTGTGCCCTATCCCATAACAGTTTCTTTTTTTAATAAAACATAACCTTTAAAAGCACTTATTTGTTTTAACATATATAGAATTACGGCCTTTTAAGTGGATGTAGTAGTACAGTCGTATAACTTTTTTTTTTTTTTTTTAGGACTTGAAACCCTCTGTGTATAGGTGGGTGTGGGTGCATGCATATTGTAAGTGAGCATGTGCATATAAGTGTAGGTGCTTGAGGTGAGAGGCATCAGATCCCCTGAATTTGGAGATGCAAGTGGTTGGGAGCTTCCTAATGTGGGTGCTGGGAACTCAGGTTTTTTTGTTTTGTTTTGTTTTGTTTTGTTTTGTTTTGGAAGAGCATTCATTGCTCCTAACTACTAATTAGTCTCCCAGTTCTTCATTCCTATAATCTTAGTATTCCGGAAGATTGCAAGTTTGGAGCCAGCCTGGTATGGAGCCTACTCATAATTTCTTCTGAGAATTTTTTTTTCTGTATAGGAAAAATACAAATAGATATGTATAAATTCATTCAAATAATTTCTAGTTTGTAAAACTTGCAAATTGAGATGGATTTTATTACTTATATTTATTTTAATAATGTTGGAGTAATGAAATTTAAATAAAACTAGAATTGAATAAGAGGAAGAAATTGAGAGGGGTAAAGAGGGATCTAGGTTAGTGAGGGTTTAATGGAAATAGTAAAGCAAACTTGAAGCATTTTATTTTCGAAATGTTATCTGTAGCCATAGCCATGCATGATGATATTTGCTTATAGTTCTAGTATTCCTGAGGTTGGGACAGGAGGATCAGTAGTTCAAGCTTGGCCTGGACTCCATGAGACCTTGTTTTTCAAAATTTAAAAAAAAAAAAAAAGTGGGGAGGGGAGAATCTCTAAAGTTTTAAATGTAAAACAATGTAATTGTATAATTAAAATGTTAAAAATTTTATAATTATTCTAGTTTGCTTTATATATAGTTTATATAGACAGATTAACTGTGTAGCCCTGCCTGGCTTAGAACTTGATATGCAAAACAGGATGATCTGAAAGTTATTATCAGTTCTTCTGCCTCTGCAGTGTGCTGTGTTACGGTTTGGTGCTACCACACTTAGTGCCATATACTTATTATTTCTTCGTTAAAAACACAGGCTTTCCCCTGTGTTGTATATAGTGAAAAAAAAATCCTCAGTCTTTCCTGCCTATCACCTGAATGCATCAGTGGGCTTATTTTGTCATTAATTATTTTTATAGCATGTTCCTCATTTTTACATCTTTTTTTTCAGTCCACCTGGAATAGCTATTGTCAATGAATTTGTAACTTGTCAAGCTTATCACACATAATTTAGCATAGTAGTTTAGCTTCTGAATCTCTCCATAATACCTACTCTCTATACTACTGAATAGGCACTTTTATTTGTATGTATTCTTTTTTTTCTAATCAGGATACTCTTCAAGGGACAAGATTATTCTTTCAGTCTTCAAGCTGTCTCTAGGGTCAGATACAAAACAGTAACCAGATACGGTCTTAAAATGTAAAATCTGCAGGTCTCGTGGTACATATGCACTTTTAACACCAGCACTTGGGAGGCAGAGCTCTGTGAATTCAAGGCCACTCTGGTCTACACAGTGAGTTCCAGGACAGACAGGACTATGTAGACAGAAAAATTAAAATGATAAGATCTGAGCATGGTAGTCCTGCCTTGCTTGTACTGCATGCCAGCACTTGGAACATTGAGACAAGAGGATTTTGAGTTTGAGGCCAGTTTGGCCAAGTGAAATCCTATCTTGCAAACATACATGAAAGTAAATTAGTGAGGGGTAGATGACCTACAGAACTAGTGTCAGGACAGCTAGTGCAGAGAGAGACCCACTCGGGGAAAAAACAAAACAAAAAAATCCAACTAAGATTATAGTTGTGTGCTGTCATCTGGTTTTACCTTTTTTTAGTGCTCTGATTGCCTCCACTCTCCTTTTATTATTTGACTATTGTAATTTTTTAATATTTATTTATTTTATGTGAATTGGTGTTTTGCCTGCATGTATAATGTAAGGGTGTCAGATCTTGGAATTACAGACAGTTGTTAGCTGCCATGTGGATGCTGAGAATCAAACTCAGGTCCTCCAGAAGGTCAGTGCTCTTAACCTCTGAGCCATTTCTCCAGCCCTCAACCTGTTCTACTTGTACTAATGGTCATTTTTTAAAATCATGTTTTACTTTTCTAAAAGTAGAACATATTCTCTACAGAGTAAATTTTGTATTTTACTAAATTTTAGAATTGCTCATGCTATAGTAAGAGGTAACAAACCATTTTTCCAGTTCCCACAATTTTTTCATAGAAGTCAATTTGGTTCTAATTGTATTATTCTTTGTCTCCCAAATAAGATATAATTTATTCTATCATGTATGAGCTTATATTATTACCTGTTACTTTTTTTGTCTGTGTACATCATCTTTACTTTTTCTGGAAACATGCTTGATACATAGATAATTGATAGAAATAACTTCTTATGAGTTGCTGTGAAAAATGGAAGCACTAGAAAGTTATGAGCCAAGAAAATATGTTCTATATTCATCAACGCTTAATACTACATAACAAGATACTGAGCACCTTGTTAAGTGCTGGCCCATCATAGACCTCAAGCGTATTAACAGTGATCAAAACTGATCTTCTGAATTCAATTCCCAGCAACCACACAGTGTCTCAAAACCATCTGTAATGAGATCTGGTCTCCTCTTCTGGCTTGCAGGGCAGAACACTTTATGCATAATAAGTAAATCTTAAAAAAAAATGAATTTTTCAGGATCAGGTAATAGGTAAAAAGTAAATGGAGATTTTATTTTGGAATTGGTTCAGTGCTCAGTATATTTTTATATAACATCCAAGTTTTTCTCCTTACAAGTGTGTTTTTTAAAACAGCATTTTATTGTTTAAGTTGTTTTGTTTGTTTATGTTTATAAAAACTATGTACATTTCTAATTTATTTTTTGAGACAGGATCTTTTTTATGAGGTCTTCAATGTCCTAGAACTCACTATGTAGACCAGGCTGGCTTTGTACTCACAGGGATCTTTCTGCCTCTTCCTTCCCAGTACTGGATTAAAGATGTGTGTGTGTGTGAGCAAGCATATATATATATGTGTGTGTGTGTGTTTATATATATATGTTTATATATATGTACAAGTTTAATATATATGTATATATATATCTTGGTTGGTAGGTAGGTAGATAGGCAGGCAGATCATAAGCTGGGCATAATGGCACAATACAGTATAATCCTTGTATATGTTTGTGTATATCTGTAGTTATTATTGGATCTGCCTATGCAGAGTTTTTTTGATCACATGTTCCCAAGTAGCCAGCAGCTGCTTCCCAAATACCTTACTTGGAGACTTAGTATAGATTTTAAATGTTTGGCCAATAGCTCAGCGTTGTTAGTAACTAGCACTTACAACTTAATCCAGTTCTGTTAATCTATGTGCTGTCCTGAGACTTGTGGCTTTTATCTCTATCCCATTTTGTGTATTCAACTTTCTCTGTCCTGCTGGCGACTCTTCTGACTCTGCCCTTTTTTCCCAGCATTCTTAGTTTGGTCACCTATTTTTCCTGCCTTGCCTTCAGCCATTCACCTTTTTATTAACAGTGATAGCAGTACATATTTACAGTGTACAAAGATTGTTCTACAAGAGATCTGTTACTGTGTCTAGTTTGTATCAGTGTATATATATATACATATATATATTCATAGATATTATACTATTCTGTGTGGAGAAAAACCTTATCTCTAAAAACTAATAACAAGAAAAATTACACTAAAGTGTGCCTACCATCTCACCCCTATTTGCTGATGAATTTTCACCAACCAGCTATTGCTTGCCTTAAAGTTGTGTAGTTAGTCTGGCTTTGAACTGTAGTGTACCATGCTCATCATACTACTAGATCAGTAATGTGTTTCTAAATCACACACACATAGGAAAATATATGTCTTTTTTGGCACTTCTTTTCTCTACTTGTCAAGGATGTGTAAAATTTCAAATTTTTGTTGGGTGTGTACTCTTTCTGAAGCATTTGTTGAAGGATTTTTTTTTCTCCTCAAGATAGTTTCTCTGTATAGCCCTGGCTTGCCTGGAATTCAGAGCCACTTGCCTCTGCCTTCCAAATGCTGCAATTAAATGTGTGTGCCACCACACCTGTCAAGAGTGTAATTTTTAGAGTCAGTATAACTGGCAGCCTGGGATGACCTCCCTTTCTGTCTTGGTCTTCTTTATGCTGACTTTGCAGGCTTGGATCACTAGGTCCATCGGAAGGGACATGGGTTTGATTTTCTTTTTTTTTTTTTTTTTTTTAAATGACTTTTTTTTTTTTTTAAACTTTATTTATTTTTTTGCCTTGGTGTATGCCTGGAACTGGAACTACAGACAGTTGTTAGCTGCCATGTGGGTGCTGGGAATCGAACCCGGGTCCTGGGAATCGAACCCGGGTCCTCTGGAAGAGCAGAGGGTGCTCTTAACCGCTGAGCCATCTCTCCAACCCGGGTTTGATTTTCTTAAAAAATTTATTTCATGTATATGAGTGTTTTGCTGTCATGACTGGTGCTCTTGGAAGCCAGAAGAGAGTATTGAGATCTCCTGGAACTGGAGTTTCATACAAACTGTTGTAAGTCACCATGTGGGTCCTGGGACTTGAACCTGGGTCCTAGAAGAGCTACCAGTTCTCTTAACCACTGAGCTACCTCTTTATCCCCAGATAATAGTTTTTAATGGTTACATGTTATGTCAAACTCCTGTAAAAAGGTGATTAAAATTTTGCTTGTTTTGGTTTTTGAGACAGGTTTTTTTTTTTTTGTTTTTTTTTTTTGCATAGTCCTGGCTATCCTGGAACTTATTCTGTAGACTAGGATGATCTCAAACTCAGACATCTGCCTGCCCCTGCTTCCTGAGCACTGTGATCAAAGGCGTGTGCCTCCACCTGGCAGAGAGGCACATAAAATATTTCTGTTTTTCTAAACCAGAAAATGACATTGTTAAAGCTTATATCTCCATGTGTGTTTTATTCCTTAAGTTCTTGGAATTGCTTATTAAAACCAAGTTTACTTAGTAGTCATGATTTGAGCAACATGGGTAGTGTAAAACATGGTTTATAGAGAGGAAAAATAGAAACCATTTTTCTTAGGAAGCTTAGAGTCCATTTGGAATGTTAATGTTGGTTCTCAGAAAATAAAAAATTAACAGCACTTAATAGAATCTACTTTGTTAAATAGAATAACCTGTAGGATGAATTTTAAAGAAGTATAATTAGGATCAGAGATTTATTTGTTCAAACTCCTTGGAGAAATGGAGTTTGAAATGGAGAAAATAAAATGTAAAACTGAATTTTTGCCACTCATTACTTTAACACCTGTTAATTACAATATCTGGAATAAACTTATGTAACAGTTAAGGAAGAAGTTAATTATTTGTTAATTTTTAAAGAAACTCTTTCTTATTATAATCATTTGGAATCAGTAAACCAAACATTTTGTTTCATTAACTTTCTACAGAAAAGTACCCTCAGCAGCAGCCAATGTTGGATCACTTACTGTTGGAAGTAGTAGTGAATGCTCCATTAATTATGATGTCAGGATGGATCTTAGGAGGAGCAGTGGCTGGCTCTGCAGAATTGCTTTATATTTCTTGTGTTTCTTTATTTTTTTTCAAACTTTATTTATTTACTTATTTATTTGTCTTGGTGTTTTGCCTGGAACCGGAACTACAGACAGTTGTTAGCTGCCATGTGGGTGCTGGGAATCGAACCCCGGTCCTATGGAAGAGCAGACGGTGCTCTTAACCGCTGAGCCATCTCTCCAGCCCCATTTTTTGTGTTTCTATTGTGGTTTTCTCTGTAGTGGCTTCTTCCTAGCTAGAAGACTGAGGTAATGGAAATAGTTAACCCAGGTATGATTTCTCTTGGATTGATGTTTACAATGGCAGGTAGTTGTTGGGAGTTTCTTTTTGTGCTGGTGGTTTTTTTTTTTTTTTTTTTTTTTTTTTTTTTTTTTTTTTTTTTTTTTTTTTTTTTTTTTTTTTTTTTTTTTTTTTTTTTTTTTTTTTTTTTTTTTTTTTTTTTAATGTCATGACTGATAATAACATATCAAAACAGATATTTAGTTATGGTGGTATAGAGAGAGAATGACTGGTTTCTAGAATTCAGAGAAACTGTTGTGGAATAGTTGTTCTGCTAAGTCCCTAGAGAGATAAGGTTGACACAGAAGATACTGGGCTGGAGGTGTACCTCATATATAGCTAATTTTAAAATGGCATAAGTAAAGTGGAAATCTCTTAAGACTAGTTTTAGTTGCCTTGGGTTTTGTTGTTGTTTTGGAGTTAGGTTTGTTTTAGAATGAGGACCAAACTCAGGGCATTGCATTTATTAGTGCTCTACCACTGAGCTAAATAAATCTCCAATTTCAGAAGGCTGGCTTTAAAAACAAATGGTGGTCTGGCATAGATGGCTATGAGTAAAAGCACTTGCTATGCAAATTTGGCAGCTAGAATTCCATCCTCAGAGCCCCTATAAATGTAGAGGGAGGGAACAGACTCCACATGGTTGTTCTTTGAACTCTATGGGCATCCTGTGACACCCATGCACCATGCCCACACAAACTATCACATTTTTAAAAATTTACTTTAGAGCAGATCTTGACCAGAATGCAAAAAAATGCATTTTGAGAGATGAACAATTGAGGCCATGTATCTTAAAACTAAGACACAGAGAAAGGCCATATCAGAAGAGAAAAATCAAGATGTAAAGTTAGTTATGAGTAAAATAGGTTCTCATTAAAAACCAAAAATAGTTAAGAGATTCTATCTAGACTGCAGTTTTAAAATTAATTGTAGATAGCATAGGTTTACTGTTATGTCATACTATAGAAAACACATCCTTATTTTCTTTCCTTTTTTTTTTTTTTTAACACTTATTTATTTGCCTTGGTGTTTGCCTGGAACCGGAACTACAGACAGTTGTTAGCTGCCATGTGGGTGCTGGGAATTGAACCCGGGTCCTCTGGAAGAGCAGATGGTGCTCTTAACCTCTGAGCCACCTCTCCAGCCCTCTTATTTTCTTTTTATTTATTTTAAGGTATGTGCATATCTTAGTGTGCGTATGCCAGGTTTATGCAGGTGCCTGTGGAAGTGTCATATCACTTGGAGCTAGAATTAAAGGCTGCTAGGAACTGTGTCTACATGGGTGCTGGGAACTGAAATGCGAAAAGGAACAAATGTTTTTAAACAGCTGAGTCAGTTTTTCAGCCCCTTGGCTTAATTTTTTGAGGTACCATTTTTATTATGTAGTCTAAGAAACTTTGAATTTGATCATCCTGCTTCACCTTCCCAAGTCCTAAGATTACATTTTCTGTGTGGCTCTTTTTGAGATAGGACCTCTCTGTATAGCCCTGGAACTCACTGTATAGGTCAGATATGAGTTTATGAAGATCTATCTGCCTGCCTCTGCCTCCCAAACCCTGGGGTTAAAGGCCTGTTCTACCACACCTGGCCCATAATGCTTTTTTTAAACTAGTCTTTAAATTTCTTTAATTCTTTGTTCATACCTAATTATTTGTTTTTGTAAATATACTGTGTGACTTTATATTTATTTAAATTTTACCTATTTGATAGCCTTTTAAAGCTTTAAAAAAATTCCAAATCTTGATCTGATAAATGTACTAGCTTTAGTTTGGAATATTATGCAAAATGATTGTTCATAACTTTGTTTTATACATATACAGATTATTGACAAAAAGAAAAGCAAAGCAGAGTTGTCTGAGTTTTAGATTCTGAATATGAACTAAAGCTCCATCTGGTGCACTAGATACTATAGTACTGTTTCCTATAGAAATTTCCTATGACTGAGTAATATTATTAGCTGTTTTATATGGGATTTGTTTTGCTTTTTTTGGTAATGTTGCTGGTCAGACATTGACTGATTTTTAAGCCTGAAACTTGCAATCTTTCTATCTCAGCATTTCAAATGCTGTGATTTCAGGAATGTTCCAATGTGTTGAGGTTGTAATACTACTATATATAATTCTATCATCTCATCCCGTCTTTTTCCTTCTTCCTCTCCCTCACCCTATTTTTCCTTCCTTTCTACCTACCTACCTATCCATTTATCCACATTTGTTTATGATGAGTTCCTCCAGCTTGAGACTTTCATTTTTAAGTTTAATTTTTATTTAATTGATATTTTGTCTGCATGACTGGTGCCCAAGAGATCAGAAGAGGGTGTCAAATCCCGTGGAACTAGAGTTGCAGATGGTTGTTAGATGCCATGTAGGTACTAGGAATGGAACCCAAGTTCTGTGGAAGAGCAGCTAGTGTGTTTAGCCCAACCCTGAGACTATTGAGGTGCTAGTATTACAGATACTTGCTGCCATACATAGCATGGTTTCCCACTCTTTAATCCACTCTCATGAGAAACATTTTTCTGGGCTGGCGAGAGATGGCTTAATGAGTATCTAAATTTAATTCCTAGGACTTGTGGAAGGAGAGAACTAATTCTCACATGTTATTCTCTACCCTCCATAGACACCATGACAAATAGTGTTTTTCTGACCACCTCATTCCAAAAAGCCTTCCATGTAGTGAGTGTATTGGTGGTATTAGATTCAGTCTTTTCGGAGGGAAGGGGTTTTTCTAAGAGATGGTCTCATTGTATGGGCCAGGCTGATCTTGAACTGGCTATGTACCTATATCTGGCCTTGAACTTTCAATCCTCCTGCCTCAATTTACAGAGTACTGGTAATAACAGGTGTGTGCCATTGCACCCAGTTTATGGAGAGCTGAAGGATTGAACCTGGGATTTTGTGCATACCAAATAAGCACTCAACAATCAATTTAACTCTCCCCAGCCCTAATTGTCTGATTTATATTTTGAAGGTCTATTAAATTAAGTGTCTTATATGATTTAAATATATTCTAAGAGAACTGTGATGTTGATGAACGTTTATAATACATGTTTTCAATGTAATGTCTTCTTCTTTTTTTTTTTTTTCTCCTTAGAGAATGGATCTTGGAGAATGCCTGAAAGTCCATGACCTGGCTTTAAGAGCAGATTATGAAATTGCATCCAAAGAACAGGACTTTTTCTTTGAACTTGACGTATGTGATTTTGTTTTTATGTTAATATGATTTTGTTTTTATGTTACATGTCTTTATAGAAATGTTAACATGTATCTAGAAATATTTTGAACATGAATTAATGTCTCTTAGGAGGAAAGACTTAGGCAGGTATCTTTGATTGTATGATGGTTAATACATAGTTAATATACTATTCCCCTCTGGTGTCTAGTACTAAGTATTTTTTTTTTTAAACTTTATTTATTTATTTATTTGCCTTGGTGTTTGACTGGAACTGGAACTACAGACAGTTGTTAGCTGCCATGTGGGTGCTGGGAATCGAACCCGGGTCCTCTGGAAGAGCAGGCGGTGCTCTTAACCGCTGAGCCATCTCTCCAGCCCCCAGTACTAAGTATTAAAAAAGTTAAGGCTTTAAACTTAGTGGGCAAACACTTTTACCACTGACCCAGCCCTGACTTCTTGTTTTCTTTTCTTTAAATATTTATTTATTATATATACATTATACAGAAGAGGGCACCAGATCTCATTATAGATGATTGTGAGCCACCATGTGGTTGCTGGGAATTGAACTCAGGACTTCTGGAAGACCAGTCAGTGCTTTTAACCTCTGAGCCTTCTCTCCACCCCGACTCCCAGTTTTCAATAAAGAAAAGATTGAATAGTTAGGAAAATGCATAAAAGATTTGGCTCTGTTTTGATATTTTTATTTATTTACTTTTTGAGACAAGATCTCTCTGTAGTTTTAGTTCTGGCTGTTCTGGAACTCTAGACTGGCCTCAGATTAACAGAGATCTATCTGCCTCTGTGTCTCTCCCAAATGCTGGGATTAAAGTCGTGCCTAGGTCAAAAAAATTCTGTTGGAAAAAAAAAGTCAACTTATTTTTCACAACAAAAGTAAAATTGATTAAGAAAATAAAAGTTTTAACAAATGTAAGCCACCTATTTAAAGTCTTTGTAAAGAAGTAATCTACTGAATTTTTCCATTAATAGATACTTTTACTGTAGTAATAGATCACTAGCTAGATGATTCCAGTTCTGGAATGAAATACAGGACCTTATTCATAGTGGTCATCACTGTATATCAATAGGCTACCCCTGCAGCCTCAGGACCATACTTTTAATGTAAAATAAGAAAAGAAATAGATAACGCTGTTTAGGTATCAGAGTTACAAATGTAATTTAACATTGTTCTTACAGAGTAGCATTTCCTGTATAAAAATAGAGAAACTTGAGGTGGAAGAGATCAGTGATTAAGAATACTTGTTTATAAACTAAATTATACAAAATGTTTTAAAGAACATAATCACCCTTTGAACTATACATTTTTATGAAATACATCTTCATAAGATGTCAATAACAGGGGCTGGAGAGATGGCCCAGCGGTTAAGAGCACCCTCTGCTCTTCCAGAGGACCCGGGTTCAATTCCCAGCACCCACATGGCAGCCAACAACTGTCTGTAGTTCCAGTTCCAGGCAAAACACCAAGGCAAATAAATAAATAAAAGTGTTAAAAAAAAAAAGAAAAAGAAAAGAAAAAAAGATGTCAATAACAGTCTTAATGGTGCTCTTTATCAATGAAATTATGTAATTTTATTTAGTTGAAGATAGCAGTAAATAGGTCCTTCTGACTCTTAAACATTTAAGAACTTTTGCTTATGGAAATGAAAATCAGTCTATAATAATACATTTAATACTGTCTTGGCATAAGGTACAAGAGAACATTATTAACATTGTACATTGAGGTTGGATATTGAGGTTATTTCAGTCTTTCTGCATTATTGGTGAAAAATAGCTGAGCCAAAAGGTAATTTTTACAGATAATGCTTAATTGCTCTTTGTGAAAGTTTTAACTATTTTTAAGTAATACATTGGATTTTCCTCTCGTGGGCTACATGGTGTTGTCAGGACATTTTAGTCCCTGTTGAAAAACAAAATGTAGATGATGAGTGGAGTTTTAATTTGTATTTTTATGAGTGAAGTATGAATGTTCTGATTGAATTTAAGATCATGTATAATGGCAGCTGTTTTCTGAGTTGGCTAAACTTGAGCGTTACCAGTTTTCTAGTTCATTTATTTTAACTTTTACAAATTATGAAAATTGATGCTTTTCCTCATGTGTGCTCTAATTACACTTTTCTAATTTATTTCTCTTTGGATGACTTTTGTCTTTAGATAGTATTTTTTGGTTATGCTGTCTAATCAGTGCTTATAATACCTGTTTTATCAGTTTGAAAGATCTTTTCTATTTTGACCTGAAAATAGCTCTCACCTATGGTTTCTTCTGCTATATATTTTTAATTTTTAGATCTATTTTATGTGTATGAATGTTGTGTGTACATGTGTGTGTATCTGTGTATTTGTATGTATGTGTATATGTGTGTATGTTTACCAGACATATCTGGTGTTTAGAGGCCAAAAGACAATATCAGATCTTCTGAGATTGGAGTTACAGATAATTATGAGCCCACGTGTGGAACAAAACCCAGCTCTTCTGCAAGAAAGTGTAGAAGTGCTCCTAATTGCTGACCTATCTTTCCAGCCCCATACGTGATTCATTTTGTACACTTAAATCCTTTGAACATCTTGGATTTAGTCTTCTGGAAGAAACAAGTAGCCAAAATACCTTCTTAATAGAACTAACAGTATTTCTTGATAAAGTCATTGTTGTGTTGTGATTTAATAGGTAATAGTCACTCTGTCTGTGTTAACTTTGTGGGGATTCTTGGCTTATTCGGCCAGTTAAGTTCAGTGTCTGCAGAATAGATTTCTGTTTTTAGTTGATGTACATTTTAGTCACTTTTCTGTTGTGATAAAAATCACCACGATCAAGGTAACTTATTTGGATGTGAAGTTCCAAAGGAGTAAGAGTCCATTATCCAAATGTGTCCAATGGGGTGGAGGTGGCAGAAGGGGGCTGGCAGTTGGTGCAGCAAGTATGCTTACATCTTAAAAGGCAAGCAGGAAGTAGAGAGAATTAACTGGAAATGGCTTTTGAAACCTCAAAGCCTGACCCCTAGTGGCAAATTTCTTTCACCAAGCACCAAGGCCAGACTTCTTTAACCCATGTAAACAGGATTGCCAACTGGGATCAAGGAGTCTTAAAGTGCTTGATAATATGTAGAATATCTCATTTAAGCAATCACAATTGAACATTTCTTCTTAACACACCCCACCACCCCCACCACCACCCCAATTTGGTTTTTTCAGATAGGGTTTCTCTTTATAGTTTTTAGAGCCTGTCCTGGAACTTGTTTTATAGACCAGCATGGACTTAATTAAATTCAGAGATCCACTAGCCTTTACCTCCTGTGATTAAAGGTGTGTGCTATCAGGCCTAAGTTTAAGGTTTACATTTAAATGGACTATTATTTAATTATAAATATTAAGTATTGCCTCAAACTAAATACAGCTTTATTAGATTTTTTTTTGGTGTAGGCATTATTAAGTTTGTTAATAGCTTATTTTATGTTTATTGTAAAAATTTGAAAACTACAGAATACAATTATCTAAATGTCCAGAAATAACTCTTGTTGGCATTATAATGGTCTTTCATGGTGTGTGTGAGATGTTTGTGTCCTCTGTTTGTGGTCAAAGATTAGCTTTTAGGAATTAGTTCTCTTTTATCATGTGTTTCCTATAGATAGAACTCAGGTCATTAGGTTTAGTAGCAATTGAGTCATATTGACAGCCCAAAGCCATTTCTCTCTGATTCATTGTATTTTTGAGACATGGTCTTGGCTATATTGCTTTGGTTGACATCACACATGCTGTGTCACTCAAGCTGTTCTTCAGTTTGCCATTCTGCTTAAGCCTTCTAAGTGCTGAGATTACAGGGGTACACTACTATATTATTACTGGATGTTTATTTGTTGTTGTTGACAAGGTTTCTGTGTGTAGCCCTGGTTATTCTGCAACTTTGCTCTGTGGACCAAGGTGGCCTAGAACTCACAGAAGTCCACCTCCCTTTGCCTCCCCCTCCCTAATGATGGGATCCTGCTCGGCTCTGTATTAACATTTTTTTAAATTTACTTTTATTTATTGGTATTTTTCCTGTATGTATGTCTGAGTGAGAGTGTCAGAGTTAGAGACAGTTGTTAGCTGCCTTGTGGGTGCTGGGAATTAAGCTGGAGTCCTCTAGAAGAGCACTTGTGCTCTCAACCTATGAACCATCTCTCCAGCCTTTATGGTAGCATTTTTAAGAATGAAATTATTTTTATTATTGTGTTGGGGTTTTTAAAGATTATTTCCTCTCGACTTTTTTTTTTACTTTTTATAATTACTTAGTACTCAGGGCCTGCCTCACACATACTAGGCAAATGTTCTGTTACTAACAATTCCTCAGCTTTGTATTTTTCTTGTTTTAGGGGTAGGCTACAGAACAGATTCAACCCAGTGCTTCCTACATAGTAGGAAAGCACTTTTGCACTTAGGACTTCATTCCTTACCCAAGACACAGTGTTTAGTAAAGATATTTCTGGATAACATTGACTCTGTGGCAGTAATTGTTTTATATTTCCTAGGCCATGGATCATCTGCAGTCATTCATTGCCGATTGTGATAGAAGAACAGAAGTATCCAAGAAAAGATTAGCAGAAACTCAAGAAGAGATAAGTGCTGAAGTGGCAGCAAAGGTAAGAATTGTAGTCATTTCATTAGTTTAAAGCTTAGGATTTTGTTTTGTTTTTGTGTTACTGTTTAAGATAGAGTCTGCCTTTGTAAGTCCTGGTTATTTTAGAGTTCCCTCTGTAGTCTAGATTAGCTTTGAATTCACAGAGACATGCCTGCTTTTGCCTCTGCCTTCTGGGTGCTGTGATTATAAGGGTATATTTTCAACCTATTTTGTTTACTCCATATTTTTTTTTTCTTTTTGTTGTTTTGAGGCTAGTTCTCACTGTGTAGCCTCTGGCCGGCTTGGAACTTATTATATAGGCCAGTCTGGTCTTGAACTCAAAAGAAATCTGCCTGCCTCTGCCCCTGAATGCTAGGATTTATAAAGGCATATGCCACCATGCTAGCTCATTCCAGTTTTTTGATTTTTCAATTATATTGTAAACCTAAGAAAATTCTATGGATTTTTTTTTAACCTCCTTAAATGTTCATGACTAATATAACATTGATAATTATATTTTAATCAGAATTTGCCTATTATGCATGCATTCATAGTTCATTTATTGATTTTTTTTTTTTTGAGACAGGATTTTTCTGTATAGTTTCAGCTGTCCTGGAACTAGCTCTATATACCAGTCTGGATTGAATTCACAGAGAACCCTCTGCTTCTGCCTCCTGAGTACTTGGATTAAAGGCACATGCCACTACTTTGTCTTAAGACTTGTTTTTATGTGCTCAGTGTTTTGCTTTTGTGTATGTGTGTACATGTGCATACCTAGTACATGTGCAATTTTGAGTAAGTGAATCAGAACCCCTGAAAATGGAATTGTGAGCCTCCTAATAGTAAGTAATGCTTGGTACTGGCCTGGGTCCTCTGTAAGTGTAGCAAGTGCTGTTAACCACTGAACTATCTCTCCAGTCCCTGATTTTTTTATTTTTTTTTTTTTTAAGCACATACAAGCTTGTGTAGCTACCACCACAGTTTAAGATACTGAAGTAGTGGGCTGGAGAGATGGCTCAGTGGTTGAGAGCACTGATTGTTCTTCTAGAGGACCTGAGTTCCATTTCCAGCATCCACATGGCAGCTAACAACTGTCTGTAATTCCAAGATCTGACACCCTTATACAGTTATACATCAATTCACATAAAATAAAAATAAACATTTAAAAAAAATACTGAAGTAGCACTGAAAATAATTTTCTGGTTGAGGGTCACCACAATATGAGGAACTGTATTAAAGGGTAGTGGCATTAGAAAAGTTGAGAACCGCTAGTAGAAGGGATCGTTTATCTCATGGTTAAGCTATCTACTTGTGATTAGTTAACTACTATTGGTTGTACAGTGTTGCATGAGTCATTCATCCCTACAGAAGAGCTACATAACCAATGACCTCAAACTCAGTGACTCAAACTGCATGTAATAGATCAATTACAGTAAACTTGTTTGCACAGTATTTTTATCTCAGCATGGATGTCCTGGCACATGTTTTATAGTCAGTAGTAGGTTGCTAAGCCATTCTTTGTGGGATAGGCTAACCATGTTCTTTCAGGGATTGAAGAGAGGCAGAAATATCATACCCATTCTCCTTTATTACTATAATCAAAACAAATGTATGTATAAGTTTAGAATCAGTATGATTGTGAGGGTGCAGATACAAGGAATATTGAAGATCTTTTGCTATTAATAAAATCTTTCAGTGATAATTTAAAGGAAAAAACACTTTGATAGAAAAATAGTCATAAAAGAGTTGAGACCCTTGAGAAAAGGAATGTCTTGTGGGTAAATATTATTGGAATACTACTTTGTTAAGATTGGATGTTTTTATTAGGCTAAACTTTCTGAGTGTGGTGATAAATACTTGTACTTGGGCACAGGAAGGAGGATTGGGAATGGAGTCCAGCCTAGGCTATAGCAAGACTCTGTCTTCCTTAAATAGGTCTTTTTTTAAAAAAAAAAAATATTGATTTATTACATATACAGTGTTCTGCCTGCATATATTCCTGCAGGGCTGAAGAGGGTGCCACACCTTATCACAGATGGTTGTGGGCCACCATGTGGTTGCTGGGAACTGAACTCCGGACCTCTGGAAGAACAGCCAGTGCTCCTAAACCGCTGAGCCATCTCTCTAGCCCTTAAATGGGTCTTTTATGAGTTTCTAAAATACATTGTTTATGTTCCTTTTGGTTTTTTTTATTATTATTTTGTGTATGCATATTTGTCTACATGTATGTCTGTGTATCATACAGAAGCCTAGTTCCTGGGGGGCCAGAATAGGGCATTGGAATTCCTGGAACTGGAGTTATTTTACTCTTTTTTTTTTTTTTTTTTTTTTTTTTTTTTTTTTTTTTTTTTTTTTTTTTTTTTTTAAGATTTATTTATTGTGTATGCAGTGTTCTGTCTGCATGTATTTCTTCAGGACAGAAGAGGGTGTCAGATCTCATTACAGATGGTTGTGAGCCACCATGCAGTTGTTGGGAATTGAACTCAGGACCTCTGGAAGAACAGCCAGTACTCCTAAACCAGTGAACCTTCTCGCCAGCCCCTGTTTTTTATTCTTGGTCTTCCTTTTTGTTTCCTTAGGCAGAGCGTGTTCATGAGTTAAATGAAGAAATCGGTAAATTATTGGCCAAAGTGGAACAACTAGGAGCTGAAGGAAATGTGGAAGAATCTCAGAAAGTCATGGATGAAGTAGAGAAAGCAAGAGCAAAGAAAAGAGAAGCAGAGGTAAAATTCCTTTTGTTGTTTTGTTTTGAGACAAGGTCTTACTATGAGACCCAACTATCTTGGAAAGAGATAAGTTCTTAAAATGTTAATATCTGTACTTCTTATAGAATATATATTTAACTGAAAATTTTTCAAAATTTTATTAAAAGAAATTAAATCAATTTAGAAATATTTAAGTAGTTGCTTTTATAATGTTTGGTTTTGTTTTAAAGTGGTTTCTGAAAAATTAGAGTCATAGCTATATTGAAATTTATAACTCATAAATGTAATTAAATCAGGTACCCACATAAAACAAGTACACCTATATACAATATGCTGCCTACCCTATTCCCTTAGCAGTTTTACTTACCACAGCCGTACAATCTGCTATTATACTGGAGGCCATCTTACTCTGATTTTATGAACAGGTCAAAAATCTAATATGTAAACACTCTGTTTTCATTGGTGTTAGCCTCTAAAGCCATGCCCTCCGAGCTCTGACATCAATCCTCATTTAAAGCAAGGTTTCCACATGTACCTCTCTCTCTCCCTTTGACTTCTTTTGGGAGCACTCCTGTTCTACTCTTCTCTTTCTTCTTCCTTTCTCTTTCATCTTTCCTTCTCTGCTATTACAATTATAACCTCTTTTTAGTCATAACTATATTCATCTGACAGTAAAGCTCTTTTCTACATAGAAACAGCTGCAACGTCTCCTGCTATCTGCTGATGGCTTCTGCTGCATTCCCATGATCATTATATACCCCCGATATGTAGAAACTCATTTGGTGGAGATTATGAGGTAGTCTTTTGCTGTAGTTTCTATTGGCTTTAACTAATGACATCTAGACTGCTTCATGATGATCTCTAGCTTTTCAACTCTTGGTAGTTTTTTTTTTTTTTTTTTTTTTTTTTTTTTTTTTTTTTTTTTTTTTAATTCTTAATCTTTGGATTTAAAATATTTTTGTTCTTAGAAGTACAGAGTTGGGGCTGGAGAGATGGCTCAGTGGTTAAGAGCACCGTCTGCTCTTCCAGAGGACCCAGGTTCGATTCCCAGCACCCACATGGCAGCTAACAACTGTCTGTAGTTCCAGTTCCAGGCAAACACCAAGGCAAATAAATAAAATAAAGTTGTTTAAAAAAAAAAAAAAAAAAAAAAAAAAAAAAAAAAAAAAAAAAAAAAAAAAAAAAAAGAAGTACAGAGTTGCAGATGAAATGGTGCATACCTACAGTTCCAGCAGTTGGAAAACTGAATAAGAGGATCATAGCTTTGTAACCAACCTATCAGTTGAGACCCTGTCTTGAGATAAAGAAAAGATGGCAGGGTCTGTTGTGACAAGATTAAAAATGAAACCCTGTCTTTCAGACTAATCTTGAGTACATACTGTTTTCTGTTCTGTTCTATTCTAGTACTTCTGTTCTTCATACTAGTGTCAAAAAGAGCAGAAGAAGCAATTTTAGGAACTTTTAAAACTTATTTGTATGTCATGATATTAGTATTTAGTACAGGAAGAAGACAGAAATTGAGAGGAATGAGGATAGAAGGAAAAGCTCATTATTATGCCTTATGGCACCTATATAGTACCTGTATCAATGACAACCCTAAGATACCAAGAAAATGTTAGCTGGAGAAAGAGAAAGACCTACTCCATCGAATGCATGTTAGTTATTTTTACATAACTCCTCTCTCTTGGGGTTGAACATGACACTTCATACAAGCAGGCAAGGCAAGTACTCAACCACTGAGCTTATTACTCCCCACTCCCTTCTTCCGATTTTTCAAGACAGTTTTTCTGTGTAGCCTTGGTTATTCTGGAACTTGTTCTATAGGTAGCCTCAAACTCAGGAGATTTGCCTGTCTCTGCCTTGTAAGTGGGAGGATTAAAGGTATGCACCACCACTGCCTGGTTTGTCTTTATCTTTTAAAGTTTTCTTTTTGAGACAGAATAGGGCCTTGAAGCTGCTCAGCCTAGGTTTGAGCTTATGATCCTGTCTCCATAGTTTGTGTAATTTTTGATGATAATAGCAATTTTCTCATTGTGAAGTGTTTTCTTTTTGTGATTAGTAAGTACCTTATTTATACTTCTGAAATTACTCTCCCCCTTAAAAAATTTTTATGTATATGAATGTTGTGCATATATGTATGTATATGTCTGCAGTTTGTACATACTTTTTGCCCAGAGGCTGAAAGAAGGCAGTATATACGTTGAGGTTGGGGTTATGATAGTTGTAAGCTGCCATTAACCACTAAGCCATCTTTCCAGCCCCTTTATAATATTTTTAAATTTATAAGTTTTAATATATATTCGTGATTTGTGTGTGTGTACATAAATACTCTCCTGTGGGTTCATGTTCATCTATATTCACATACATACATACATATGTGGAAAATAAGATAATCCTGGGAGCTGTCTGTTTGCCTTTTTATTTTGACACATAGTCTCTCAATGCCCTGAAAGTTGTCAAATAGGCAGTCTGGCTAGCTAGTCAGTCCCAGAGATCCATCCACTTGTCTTTCTTTTTAATTAATTAATTTGTTTATTCATTCATTCATCCATTTATTATATATGCAGTATACAGAAGAGAGCACCAGATGTCATTATGATGGTTGTGAGCCACCATGTGGGTGCTGGGAATTGAACTCAGGACCTCTGGAAGAACAGTCAGTGCTCTTAACCCTGAGCCATCTCTCTAGCCCCATCCACTTGTCTTGAATCTCCTTGTTGCTGAGATTATAAGCACCTACCACCATGCTGACCTTTTGGAGGGGAGGGCAGTCACACCATGGTACTGGTGTATAGGTCAACAAACAACTTGAAGGAGTCAGTGCTCTTCATCCACCTTGGGTTTTCTTCTACAGAGGGTCTTGGGAATGACAGTTCCGTCATCAGGTTTGGCCACAAGTGTCTTTACCTACTAACCCATCTTTCCAGCTTTGCCAGCTTCTTGTTTTGTTTTTTAACTTTGGTTATGGGGATCAAACTCAGATCTTTAGGTTTGTAGTATAGGTACAATTGAGTTCCTCAGCCCCTTCATTGATTTCTGCTTAATCTCTTAGTTCTCTTTTAAAGAGCTTCTCTGTATATCCTAATCACCTATTTTTAATGATTCTCTCTTTTTTTAAAATTTTTTATTTATTTATTTATTTATTATGCATACAGTTTTACAGAAGAGGGCGCCAGACCTCATCATAGATGGTTGTGAGCCACCATGTGGTTTTGCTGGGACTTGAACTCAGGACCTCTGGAAGAACAGTCAGTGCTCTTAACCTCTGAGCCATCTCTCCAGCCCCGATTCTCTCTTTTTTTAAACATTTATTTTTATTTTATGTGAATTGGTATTTTGCCTGTATGTATAACTGTGTAAGGGTGTCAGATCTTGGAATTACAGACAGTTGTTAGCTGCCATGTGGATGCTGGGAATCAGAACTCAGGTCCTCCAGAAGAACAGCCAGTGCTTTTAACCACTGAGCCACCACCTCTCCAGCCCCATCTATTCACCTATTTTTATTAATCATCCTAGCTAAAGCTACTTAGAGACTTGGAAAATAATATTTTTAACTGCCTTAAGGATAGTGGATTGGCAAATTTGCTGATGTGTATTGTAATGAAATGGAAATGAAATGTTTGGGAAGAAGTCATCAGAATCCTGATGAAGATTAATCATCTGTTGTCTTGGGGGAGGGAAGAGTAAGGATAGGTGAAGCTTTGACCTTTAACAGAGCTCTTTCTCAAAGGATATTTTAGAAAACAGTTTGTGTGTATATAGTATATTTTCTTATAGCGCTTTTAAGGACATTTTTGTGATCATTATTTTTCTTGCTTTTGTTTAGGAAGTATATCGGAATTCTATGCCAGCTTCCAGTTTTCAGCAGCAGAAACTTCGAGTCTGTGAAGTCTGTTCTGCATATTTAGGTCTTCATGATAATGACCGACGACTTGCTGATCATTTTGGGGGTAAACTGCACCTGGGATTTATTGAAATAAGAGAGAAACTTGAAGAATTAAAGGTACATTTGCATAAATTAATATCCTTAACTTTATCTTGGTTAATCTGGTTCTTTTATTTTGTATCAGTTTTCTTTTGGTTGCATTGACAGGGTCTTGATGTGTAGTTCTGGTGGGCTTGAACTCAGCCTTCCTACTACTGTAATTACAGTTAGTTTTTGAATAGTACTGTTTTATTCTGACTCAGCAATATTGAAACTGTTTAAAATGTATTATGATGCTGAGAAACAGGGAAGGTCATGCAGATACATGTATTATTTATTATGTATACAATGTCTGTCTGATTGCTTGTTTGCATGCCAGAAGAAAGCATCAGATCTTATTATAGATGATTGTCAGCCACCATATGGTTGTTGGGAATTGAAATCTGGACTTCTGAAAGAAAAATCAATGCTCCTAACCTCTGAGCCATTTATCTCCAATGGGGGAAGGGCTGGAGCTCAGTGGTAGCATGCATACCTTTCATGCTTAGAAAAAAACAAATCATGGTGAAACATGATTCTACAAATCTGGAAAGCCAACTAGGAAGTCTGACTATTGTACCTAGCAAAATTTTAAATTATGTTAATTGTACTATTTGAGAAATCAGAAGTAGTTTAAGGTAAAGATAATTAAGGATTTGCCCAGTAAACTCACAACTGATTTTTAAATTACTATTATTTTAAAGAGAGTTGTAGCTGAGAAGCAGGAGAAAAGAAACCAAGAACGTCTGAAACGGAGAGAAGAGAGGGAGAGAGAAGAACGAGAGAAACTGAGGAGGTATGTACAGCATCAGAAGTAGTGTATGTGTTTGAAGCTTAGTCTCCACCTTGAAGGGAATATGACTTATAGATGCTATTAGAATGGGCCTGGGCATAGAAATTTTAAGTTTTTGTCTTTAAAGAATGTTACTATGCAAGTTTGGTATGGTGGCACGCTATCCCAGAGACCCACAAGATGGAAGACAAAAACCGGTTTCCAAAAGTTATCCTTTGACCTCTGAGAGTATGTTGTGGCATACTGTGGGACATGGGGGTGCACAAAATTAATTAAAATGCAATAGTTAAACCAATTAGAGATATTAAGTGACATGAAGATGAATGAGATGATCTAACACGTTTATCAAAGTTTTAGAAAAAGGCCATTCAAAATAGTAGTAGGGCTGGGCTGTGGGCACACCTTTAATCCCAGCACTTGAGAGGCAGAGCCTGGTGGATCTCTGAGTTTGAGAGTGAGTTTTAGGATACTATCTTTGAAAACAAAAACAAACAAACCAAAATTACCACATAAAGACCATTTTAATAGAAATAATACAGATTATATGTATCTAAAATGCTTTAAACCAGAAATGTTTCAAAATTTGGAGTTTCTGAATTGAGTCTGGGAGTAAACATTTCTAATTTAAAATCTAAAATGACCCAGCAATTCTAATTTTTCGGTATCATGTCTGGATTTCACATTTTCTTTCTTTTTTTTTTTTTTTTTAAACTTTATTTTATTTATTTATTTGCCTTGGTGTTTTGCCTGGAACTGGAACTACAGACAGTTGTTAGCTGTCATGTGGGTGCTGGGAATCGAACCCGGGTTCTCTGGAAGAGCAGAGGGTGCTCTTAACCACTGAGCCATCTCTCCAGCCCCCTGGATTTCACATTTTCATGCTAGGGTTGTTCAGCCTTAACAGGTTCTTAGCCAGTCAACTGAGCTGAATGTGAGTTCTTTGAAGATTGTGGAAAAGTGACTAGGGGCTATCTCATGTCTTGGGTTGAATGAGTTACAGTAAAACCTCTTGCTACCCAATTTTTTTATACTGGGCAAGATATGTACCTTTTTTCCTTTCTCTCTGTCTGTCTTTCTCTTGTGGTTATTATTTTGGCTTGATTTGGTTTTTGTATTTTGTGTTTTTTTTAAGATAGGGTTTCTTGGGCTGGAGAGATGGCTCAGAGGTTAAGAGCACTGATTGTTCTCCCAGAGGTCCTGAGTTCAATTCCCAGCAACCACATGGTGGCTCAACAACCATCTGTAATGAGATCTGGTGCCCTCTTCTATATACTGTATACATAATAAATAAATTTTATTTTATTTTATTTATTTATTTTTAAAGATAGGGTTTCTCTGTCCTGAAATTTGCCCTGTAGACCCAGACTGGCCACTGCCACCCCTCCATGTCCAGTGAAGTTATAAATTATAGAAATTCGTTGAGTTGACATAGCAATTAACACATTAATTGATAAATTCAGTATTTTCATATTTAGAGTATTTAGACATCCTTAAAAGTCATTGTTGCTCATTGGCAATATATTCAGCACTTTAGGCACTTTATAATAGACAGTTATGTCACAAATAGTGCTCTCCTGATTGCATTACATCTTTGGAATTTAAACACCTTCTCTCACAGATGATATAAGTCTCTAAGATAATTATTGGTCATGCTAACTCCTGAAACTTGTTTTTTAGACAAGGTGGCCTTGAACTCACAGAGATCCACCTACCTCTGCCTCCCAAGTGCTGGGACTAAAGACATGCACCACCACTACCACCACCTGGTGCCTTTAATTTTAAGGATAAAACAGTACAATGTTTTGGTGGTGTCATCTGTTTTGAGAAATCCTTTGTCTATCTCTTTCTGTCTCTTTATTGCTGTCTGACTCCCTTGTCTATTTGTCTCTTCCTGTGTTTTCCACTCGACAAACTTTATTCTAGAACTTACCTTTTTGTTTTTAGTGTTAGTGTGTGCCGAGCTTGTGCAAGCCCCCCCTCTTCCCCTTTTCTCTTTTGTGGGAATTTGTCAGTATCTTTTTATGTGTGGGTATGTGTAAGTCAGAGGACTATTTGCTGCAATTGGTTCTTTTTTTTTTTTTTTTTTTTTTTTTTTTTTTTTTTTTTTTTTTTTTTTTTTTTTTTTTAACTTTATTTATTTGCCTTGGTGTTTGCCTGGAACTGGAACTACAGACAGTTGTTAGCTGCCATGTGGGTGCTGGGAATCGAACCCGGGTCCTCTGGAAGAGCAGACGGTGCTCTTAACCGCTGAGCCATCTCTCCAGCCCCGCAATTGGTTCTTTCACCTTATTCAGGCAAGATCTCTTGTAGCTTTCGCCTTATTATTATTACTATTACTATTGACACAAAATATCCATAGCTGTCCCGGAACTCTGTAGAACAGACTAGCCTTGAACTCACACAGATCTGCCTGCCTCTGAAAAGTGTGCTTACCACCATATCTAGCTTACTTGGTTGTTAAAGCTGGGTTTTAGGTAATCAAGGCCAACTGCCTTAGTCCTAGGATTTTAAGTACTTTGACACTGTGCATTTTTTTCCTAGGAATATTGTTCAGTATTACATTATTTAGTATATGTAAGCATTTTACATAGTGTTGGAATTCTCAACTTAAGATTCAGCTGAGATAATCAAGTGACCTCATTTTTTTATTATTTGTATTTAGGTTTTTTTTTTGTTTGTTTGTTTCTTTGTTTGGAGACAGGGTTTCTCTGTATAATCTTGGTTGACCTGCACCTTGCTGTGTAAACCAGTCTGGCTTTAAACTCACTGAGATTCACCTGCCTCTGCCTCCCAAGTCTGGGATTAAAGTCGTGTGGCACCACCACAAGGTTAACTCACTTTAGGGCTGTAATATTTGTAGATGGTGAAATCTGATCACCTTTTACTCATTTTGATTGCAAAGTGTAACCCTGTTGGAGAAATAGTTAGCTAGCATGGTAGTGTATACCTATAATCCTAGCACATAGGAATCTGAAATAGAAGGACCTATAGCCTTGAGGCTAGTTTAGGCTATGTAGAATTTGGAGCCAACCTAAGTTACATAGTGAGTCCTCATTCCAAAAAAACAAAATAGGTGTAGAGGTTCATATCTATAATCTTAGCATTCAGTAGAATACCTAATTTAAAGCCAACCTGGTTATGGTGTAAGACTGCCTCAAAACAAAATTGAAACAAGTTTCTCATTTAAAAGCTGTGCAATTGAGGAAGTACTGTATGTATGTTCAAAAGGTAAAGTTAGAAAATAGTATAAATTATGCAGGCTCATTTTTAATTGCTCCTGATATAATCAACTAAAAAAGTATGTCAGTTACTAGCTATTTATCTGGTCTGTGTTAGTTAGGTTTTCATTGCTGTTAGAAAATGCTTGAGAAAACAGTTTAAAAGAAAAAAGGTTTATTTTGACTCATAGACTCAGAAGTTTCAGCACCTGGTTTGCTTGCTTCATCATTGTAGGCTTGTTATTAAGGCAGAACATCATGGTGACTGAAAGATACAAAGGGTCATGGTAGAGAAAAGCTGCTTACTGCAAGGTAGGCAAACACAGTAAGTTGACAGGACAGGTCCAGACATAGGAATGCTCCCTTCAAAGAAGTTTCTTTTTTGAATTAGGTCTCACATACTGGTTTCTAACAGCAGTATTATTAAATTAAGAATCTGTCATTAGGAGCTAGAGAAATGGCTAAGGATGCTAGTTGCTGCTCTTTCAGAAGAGTAAATTTCAGCAGCCACAATTGCTTGTGACTCCCAACTCTGTGGGTTCCAACACCTGGCTTCCACAGGTATCTACATGCATGTGGTATGTACATGCACACATTTAAAACAATTGTCTGTAGATTTATCCATTGATTGGGTAAGAGCCTTTATGATTCAGTTAGCTCTGGATGATATACTAGTTGGTGAACAGATAATCAGTACATTAGTTTTTGGGGACATTTTATACCTAATGGCATTTATATTGCTATTCTTGTCTTTCAAATAACAGATTAAACTAAGAGAGGATATATGACTTTCCCCTGGTTGCACAGACAGTGAGCCACCATGTGATTGCTGGGAATTGAACTCAGGACCTATAGAAGAGTAGTCAGTGCTCTTAACCTCTGAGCCATCTCTCCAACCCTTCCATAGACAGTGAATGGGTAGAACCATAGTTCATACAGCCCAAAGCATACTTATAATATACTTACCATTATATATACACTCACACCACAAAATAAACTTGTGTTTTTGGAATTGCAGTTGTTTGTTTGTTGAGCACTAACATTGTATTGGGAAATTTAGAATTGTGTTATATAAGATTGTAATCTGGGGCTGGATCATTTGGAAGTTGGAGAGATGGCCCAACAGTTTAAGAATAGCACCCATGTGGTGGCTCATAGCTATCCATATCTCCAGTTCTGTTGGTCCGGCCTCTTCTGACCTCAGAGAGGCACATGGTTAACATACATACATGCAGACAAACAGACACTTTTTAAAAAGTGAAGAAATATAGTAATTTTGGGGTTGGAGAGATGGCTTAGTGATTAAGAACATGTACTGCTCTTCCAGAGGGCCTGAGTCCTATTGCACCATACACATTGGGCAGGTAACAATTTCCTGTGACTCTAATTCCAGAGGATCTAATGCTTCTAGTCATGCACACCCAGGTTCATATGTATATACACACACACACAAACACACACAAAAAAATTTCTTTTTTAAAGAAAATAATTCACGTAAGTGAACAAAAATGTAAAGTTGAGTTCATTTTTCTGGGACTAAAGTATGAGTTGTAGGTTCATAATGGACATTTTAGGTCTTAACATTTTATTTTTGTTCAAAATACAGTATAAGAGCTATAGAAAAAATAGGGTGAGTGTTTTGGTTTTTTTGTTCTTTGTTTTTCTGTTCTAGTCTAGAAAATGGTTTCTGGGAAATTGTTTTTGTGATAAGCACATAGTTTCAGTCTCCAGAAGTACATTCTTTTCTAAGTCAGGTGTCTAGTTGAAGGAACATCTATGACAAGGTAGAAAATTCTACAGAGTTTTCTCGCTCTGCCCCCAGGGGAGACTCTGATACATAAATACATGCCTTGTTTTTTTTTTTTTTTTTTTTTTTTTTTTTTTTTTTTTTTTTTTTTTTTTTTTTTTTTTTTTTTTTTTTTTTTTTTTTTTTTTTTTTTTTTTTTTTTTTTTTTTTTTTTTTTTTTTTTTTTTTTTTT
>PVIH01007771.1:0-15053 GCA_004025045.1 Sigmodon hispidus
GTATTTTCTTCTATTTCTTTAAGGCTTTTTTTCATATCTTCTTTGAGAGCTTCGATGATCATCAAAAAGGAATTTTTGGTGTTGCTTCCTTCTGTTTCCTCTTCATTGCTCAGTTCAGGTCTTGTATTTGTAAGATTGCCACTCTCTACTGGAGTTACCGTGTTGTCCTTTGTATTATTATGTAATTTTTTGCACTGACATTTGCCCATGGCTTCAGTGGTTCATGATTAGATGGGTCCTGGTCAGTTTTGGCACTCGGGTTTGTGTGCCTCCTGTCACCTCTCTGGTCATGGTCTGATTCTGTCTTTCCGAGACCCCTGCAGTTGCTGGTTCGCTCAGTTTGAGGTCGTGGCGGGAGCCATGCAAATTCCCTCAGCAGGAGCTCTGGGCGGGGTCTGAATCTGCCCTTCAGAGATCCCTGTAGTTGGTTTGCTCAGTTTGAGGTTGTGGTGAGGAGCATTGCTAGTTCCCTCAGCAGGAGCTGTGGATGTGGTCAGGGGCAGAGTTTACCTGCCCCTGCTCCAGAGTGTGCTGGGATTCTCCATTTCTCTGAATTTTTAAGCATTCTTTTTGATAGTATGTGGTAAAGCTACTGATTTTTGTGTGTAAGTTTTATATTATTGTATAATATGTTACTTAGCTGAAAGTGTTGATCTTTTTTAGGAGAAATCTGATTATAACTTCAGAATCTTATATATATATATATAATTTTTATGTGTGTATGCATATAGAATATTTCAATTTAATGAAGACATTTTCATTTCTTTATTATTTGTATTCCCTTTATGTCCTAATAGTACATTCAAGACTTAAAGGCTTAAAGATCTATGTGGAGTTATTCCTAAAAACAGTGAAAATGCTTTATGCTTGCCTCTCTTTAGCATATTGCTGGGTGTGAGCTTGCTGTTTACTCCATTAATTACATTGAGATGTCTTCACTAATTCTCTAAGAAGTTTTTTTTAATAGAGTGTTGCTCAATTTAAATAAATTGCTTAATTTTATCAAAAACCCATTTTATATTAATTTTAGTATTTGCCTTTAATGAGGTGATCATATGGTTTCGGTCTTTTAACTTATTTATTTGGTAGATTATGTTTTTTTACTTATGTAGGTTGAACCAGTTCTAAATTTCTGAGAGAATGTCAACTATTTTAGAGTGGATTACCTTGAAAAGAATGAGTGTTCTTCTTCATCATGGAGACTGGGCTATAATTTTTGTGGTTTGAGGTTTTTTGGCAGGTTTTTATATCATGATAGCATTGGTTTTTCTCAATTAGTCAATGCCAAGCCTCATGTTCACTTTCCAATTTCTTGATATTCTGACTTCAAGATTTTACAAATAAAGACGTAAGAAAAGAAGAGGACAGTTTCACTGCAGTTTAAAACAATAACAACAAACAAAAAAAGAGAAATGAATAGGCAGACAGACTCCTTTGAAACTCAGACAGATGTCCAGAGCAGACTCAGAGGTGAGCAGATTCCAGCTTCAGGGCTACTAACCCAGAGAAGTCCTCTCTGTGGCTGGGGTCACACCCAAGGCTCTGACCTCAGGCCCTAGCCCAGCAGTCAGGCCCAAGGTTAGAGCTGGGAGGGATATTTCCCAGCTATTGCTACAGACACTTAGCAGGAGGGACCTCCCACAGGCAGGACAGATTTCAAGGACAGCTGTTTCATCATAGACAGACACATTTAAACCATGGAACCATGTCCAGAGCTGAGTCAGAGATTGTACATACCCCATAATCAGAGCAGACAGAAGACACACAAACCCTCTAGCCACAACTGACTAAAAATGTACTAAGGGTGGGCAATTGAAACAATGGGCAGACACCAGTGAAAGAATACATATAAAAATGTAAAGAACAACAAGGCACCACCAGAAGAAACTGGTGGTTCTACAACTATAAGACCTAAACAGAGCAATGAAGAGGAATCAGAAGGAAACAACATCAAAAACATCTTTATGAAGATTATAGAAGCATTAAAAGAGGACATAAGAAGTTCTTTTAAAGAAATAGAAGAAAATACAAACAAAAAATTAGAAGAGATAAGCAAATCCTTGTAAGAAAAGAAAGAAACCAAGTAAAGGAAAACATACAATTGAAAGAAAATTTCCAGGTACTAAAAATTTAAATAGAACCAATAAAGAAGGCACAAAATGAGACAAAGGTAAAAATACAGAATCTGAAAAAAAGAACTGGAACTACAGATACAAGCATAATCAACAGACTCCAAGAGATAGAAGAGAGAATCACTGAAGGGGAAGACTCAATAGTGGAAATAAATACATCAGTCAAAGAAAGCACTAAAACCAAAAATGCCATAACACAAAACATTCAGGAAATTTAGGACATCATGAAAAGACCAAACCTGAGAATAATAGGAATAAAAGAAGTAGAAAAATACCAGCTCAAAGGCACAGATAATGTATTCAACAAGAATATAAAAGAAAAATTTCTAAACCTAAAGAAAAAAATGCCTGTAAAGATACAAGAAGCTTACAGAACACTAAATAGTTTAGATCCCAAAAAAAGTCTGCTTGCCACATAAAAATTAAGCCACAAAATATGCATAGCAAAGAAAAAAATTCTAGAGCTGCAAAAGGAAAGTGCCAAATTATCTATAAAGGCAGACCCATCAGAGTAACACCAGACTATTCAGTGGAAACAATGAAAGCAAGAATGTCCTGATCAGAAGGTATACAGACACTAAAAGAACATGGCTGCCAACCCAGACTACTATAACCAGCCAAAGTATTAATATCCATAGATGGACTAAGCAAAATATTTTATGACAAAATCAGATTTAAACAATACCTAACCTAAAGTCCAGTTATACAGAAAGCACTAGAAGGAAAACTCCAACCTAAGAATCCCAGATACACCTATGAAACCACTAACAATCAGTAACTCCACAAAAGAAATCCTCAAAGGAAGGAAATACACACAAGCTACCACCCAAAATAACAGGAACTAACAATCAGTGGTCATTAATATTCCTTAGTATCAATGGACACAAATCATCTATAAAAAGACACACCCTAACATGATAGATTCAAAAACAAAAGTCATCCTTCTGCTACACACAAGAAATACACCTCAACTTCAAAGACAGAGGCACGCTCAGAGTAAAGGGTTGAAAAAACATTCTTTTCAATCAAATGGCCCCAAGAAACAAGCTACTGTTGACATCCTAATACATAATAAAGTAGACTTCAAACTAAAATCAATCAAAAGATACCAGGATGGACATTACAAATTCATATAACAAAAAATATACTGAGATGAGATCCCAATCCTTAGTGCATGCCCATAATATAAGGGCACCTATATATGTAAAAGAAACACTACTAAAATTTAAATCCCTTATTAAAGTGGCAGACTTCAATACCCACTTTTACTCTTGGATAAGTCAACCAGACAGAGACTCAACAGAGAAATAAGGGGTCTAACAAAGGTTATGATACAAATGGACTTAATAGATATTTACAGAAGCTTCCACCCAAACAGAAAGGAATATACATATTTCGTAGCACCACATGGAACTTTTTCTAAAAGTGGCCACATAATTCATCATTAAGCAAATATCAATTGATTCAAAAAATGTAAATAACCTCTTGTATCATGTCTGACAACTATGGTCTAAAGTTAGAGGTCAACAATATCAAAAATCACAGAAAGCTTACAAACCCATGGAAAATGAGCAACGGTACATTGAATCACGTTTGGTTCGGAAAAGAAGTAGAAAAAAATCAAAGGCTTTCTAGAATTTAATGAAAATGAATACACAATATACCCAAAATTATGGGACCCAATGAAAGTAGTCTTAAGAGGAAAATTCATAGCACTAGATGCCTATATGAAAAACCTAGAGTGATCCCACACAAGAGAGACAACAGCAAAGCAGCAAACCTTAGAATAATTGGAAGCAAACTCTCCTAGAAGGAGTAGAAAGTAGGAAATAATCAAACTTAGAGCTGAAATCAATACAATTGAAACAAAATAATAATATAAAAATATCAATGAATCAAAGAGTTTAGTCTTTGAAAAAGTCAAAAAGATAGATATACCCTTATTCAAAATAACCAAAAAGAAGAGAGAGAGAGAGTATTGAAATAAAAAAAATTCAGAAAGGAAAGTGGGGATGTAACAACAGACCCTCCAGGAAATCAAGAGAATTATCAGGTCATACTTTGAAAAATCTATATTCCACAAAAATGGAAATGCTAGAAGAACAGGACAGCTTTCTTGACAGGTACCATTTACCAAAGCTAAATCAAGATAAAATTAAAGAAATAAACAGACCTACAATCCCAAAGGAAATTGGAGCTGTCATTAAAATCCTGCCAAGTATAAAAAGCCCATGTCCAGATGGTTTTAGTGCAGGATTCTATCAGACATTCAAAGAAGAACTAATACCAATACTCTTCAAACTGTTCCATACAGTAGAAATTGCAGAAATATTGCCAAACTCTTTTTATGAGGCCACAGTAACCCTAACAACCAAGTCACTCAAAGATACAAGAAAGAAAATTACAAACCAATTTCCCTCATGAATATTGATGCAAAAATCCTCAACAAAATTTTGACAAACTGAATGCAATAACATATAAAAAATATCATCCACTACAATAAAGTAGGCTTCATCCCAGAAATGCAGGGATGGTTCAACATATGAAAAACTGTAAATGTCATTCACCATATAAAAAAAAACTAAAGGAAAAAAACACATTATCATATTCTTAGATGCTGAAAAAGCCTTTGACAAATTCCAACACTCTTTCATGATAAAAGTCCTGGAGAGATCAGAAATACAGGGAAAATATGTAAATATAATAAAAGCAATTTATAAGAAGCTGACAGCCAACATCAAACTAAATTAATACTCAAAATGATCCCATAAAATCAGGAACTAGATGAGGCTGTCCTTTCTCCCCTTACCTATTCAATGCAAGTCTCAAAGTTTTAGCTAAAGCAATCATAGAACAAAAGGAGATTGATGGGATGCAACTTAAAAAAGAAGAAGTGAAGCTATCTCTATTTGCAGATGGTATGATTATATACATAAGTGACCCACAAAATTCTACCAGGGAACTTCTACAACTGATTAAACAGCTTCAGCAATGGAGCAGGATACAAGATAAACTCAAAGAAATAAGTAACTTTTTTATATACTAAATAAAAAAGAGCTGAAAAAGAAATAAGGGAGACATCACCCATTATAACAGCTGCAAATAGCGTTAAATACCTTGGTATAGCAATAATCAAAGAAGTACCAGATCTTTTCTACAAAAACTTTAAATCAATGAAGAAAGAATTTGAAGAGGCTATCAGAAAATAGAAAGATCTTCCATGTTCCTGGATAGGTAGGATCATACTTCATTCTTTTAGAATGACAATCAGGTTCTTAATAGCTTAGCCATCTCTTCAGGTCTAGCCCCATCAGATTTTCATAAGGCAACAAAAGAAAATAAATAAGTAAACATAAATGAAGATGTTTAAAAATTTTGTTTTACTAATGGTGTAAAATTATTAGGTTATTTTCCTTCATGTGTTTATTATTTGGAAATTAGGGAAGCCTTGTATAGCTCAATTGTTAAGAATTTAAAATGTAATTCTGTCACCTATCATAGAAATCTATCCTATTTGTTACTCAGAGACAAGAATAAATCTAAAATATAAATTTCTAATCAGACTAATAGATTAAAATGCATGTTGAGTGCTCAAGAGGACAGATCAGATCATTGTCTGTATATAATGTTTAAGGGATGTGGTGATATATTGTTTATTTAATAAAAAATGCCTGAAATACCAGAGGACACAGTCACCCACAGAGCCAAACCATGAAGATCAGGGAGTGGTGAACCATGCCTTTAATTCTATCACTATGGATAGAGATCTTTTGTATTTCTGTGAGTTCAAGACATATTAGAGAGGCTATGGCAGCACACACTTTTAATTTTAACTCTAGGGATGTTGACTGAAGAAGTAAGATAGATGAAAAGAGGAAGATAAGGAAGAAGTTCAATTTTTCCCACTGTGGTCTGCTGAGGAGAGTGAGAGTTGCAGTCAGAGAATTTGGAGAGACAGTTCTGAGTAGTTGTTGAAATGAAAAGTGATTGTGTTTTGTTCTCCAACTCCCTGATATTTCAACTTTTCTCTAATATCTGGCTTCAGATTTTATTATAATACTAAATAGAGTCAATGCAATAAAGGATTACTTATCTGCATCATCTATGACATCATGGCAATTGAACTAAAATAAACAATGAATAGCTAATACATGGAAATTTTGGCTATCCTCTATAAACAGTCTTTATCTATTTTGTTTTAAAAGACCATATATTATAATGGGTTCTTACAAGAAGAAAATATGAGTCTTTAGACTAAAATTTTTTATTAATAAAAGAATTCTGAGATCCACCTTTAAAATATCTGTATCACTTCATATCTGAAATTTTTAGGTTTACTGGTCTTCACTTTCAAGTGAGAGACAGTTTGGCCATGGGATATGGCCAAGATGATATTGGATTATACCCTATACATGGCCCTTTGTTATTCCCAGCTCCAAAATATAAACAAGGATGAGGTTCCCTTTTCCCACATGACACCTGCTTCTTACAAATTCACAAAAGACAAAAAAAGACTAATCAGCATAAATGTCTCTTGTAAATTTTATATACAAATATATCATTATCAAACAATAATCTGCCTTTTTGTTTATCTCTGAGACATTATGCTAATATCACAATATAAAAAATATACCTTAAAAATCATATTTAAAAGAATTAAAAGTTCAATTTTTTTAAAATAACCAACCTATGAAGATAGTGAGATTTTTCAACAGTTAAGAGCATTAGCTAATCTGCCAGATGACCTGAGTTCTATTTTCAGCATCCACAAATTTTTATAACTACAATCCCCGAGTATCTGATGTCATTTTTTTTCATATTTTATCCTTTTTCTATTTCTTTATTTTATTATGAATAAAGTCATATTTTTCAATCCATGTGCAAACTTGTTCAAATTCCATTCCCCCTCCCATCCCTTCTAGTCATTCTCTTTTCTCCACATCAATTTATCTCCTCCACAGCAAGGGCAGTAGGTCTGAAGGTCTCAATGTGGCTTAGCTCAGCATCCACTCCAGGCAGATATGCTTTCCTCATCCCAACATCAAGAATGGATCAGGTACTCCTCTAGGGGGAGTGAGACCCAAGGTGTAAGTCCAAAATGTTTCAGATCCCAAGCTGTTCAGTGTTTGTGGATTGCAGCTTGGACATGCTTTGCTTTTTGCTTTTTTGTTCAAAGTCCACTAATGAATGTGTATATCCCCTGCTTATCTTTGTGGGTTTGTGATACCTCACACAGGAGGATATTCTCCAAATCCATCCATTTGCCTGCAAATTTTAGGATATCATGTTTTCTTACTGCTGAGTAGTACTCCATTGTGTAGATGTACCACAGTTTGTTAATCCATTCTTCAGTTGAGGGACATCTAGGTTGTTTCCAGGTTCTTGCTATTACAAATAATGCTGCTACGAACATAGTTGAGCTAATGCTATGGGAATGTGACTGTGTGTCATTAGGGTATACACCCAGAAGTGGTATTGCTGGGTCCTCGGGGAGATTGATTCTCAGTTTTCTGAGTAACTACCATACTGCATTCCAGAGTGGCTGAACAAGCTTACACTCCCACCAACAAAGGAGGAGTGTTCCCCTTACTCTGCAACCTCTCCAGCATAGGCTGTCATTTGTGCCTTTAAACTTAGCCAATCTGACAGATGTAAGGGGGCATCTCAAAGTTGTTTTTACTTGCATTTCTCTGATGGCTAAAGATGTTGAGCGCTTTTTCAAGTGTCTTTCAGCCATTTGTAATTCTTCTGCTGTGAATTCTCTTTCATGCACACAGTGCAGAGGCATGAATGCAAACAAAACACTCATACACAGAAAATAAATAAAGAGAAAAATCTGTTTAAAAGTTGAAAGTCTTTCAATTTTTGATTTCATTAATTTAAAAATAAATAAGTTGCATACTTTTTATAATAAGACAGAAATATTAAATGAATGTGAAGCTAATAATGAAACAGTATGAATTGCTCAGTGTTCTAGGTCTGGTACCTACTCATAATTTTCTGGGTTCCAGAGGTCTTGGGCAGCTGAACTTCTCCAGATCTGACATCTTCAATACATCCAATTTGCCTAATATGTTCAGGGCAGCTAAATGCCACTATCAATGGTGCTCATATCCCAGTCTTGTCTCAAAAATTCTGGCATCTCCAAACTGAGGCTGCATCTTAGTTTTCTACTTAAGATACCTACTGTCAACATTTGTTTAGGAATGTCAGAGTTTTTGTGCATGATCTCTCTATTCCTTGGGTTTTTAGACAAATAAGTAGAATATATTTGTATTTTTTAATTTAATGATTAATAAAATCTCTCTTATATACCCTTCTCTGTTCCCCTCCCCTTCTCCTCTCCCCTGACTTGCCTCTCATCTCTCCCTATCCCATGCCCCACCCACTGCTTGGGGGAAGGGGGTAGAGAAAGACCTCCCTTGAGTTGTCAACACAGGCTAAAATACAAAATTGAGGCAGAAACAATTCCTTCCTCCTTGTATCAAGGCTGAATAAGGCATCCTACCAGTAGGAGTGGGCTATAAAATGCCAATTTATGTAATAGGGATATTTCCTGTTTTCTTAGCCAGGGGACCAAACTCATAGCTTGATCAACACAACTATCACTCTCATTCAGAGGGAATAATTTGGACCCATGCATGCTCCTCGTCTGTCAGCTTTCAATTTCTAGCTCAGACTTCTTTCTTATGCTACGGAACCAGAACCCCCTGTCCATAGGTGGTACCACTCACAGTGGACTGGACTGTCCTCCATTAAACATTATTCAAAAAAATGTTCCACAGACATGACTACAGGCTACTCTGATAGAATTATTTTCTTAACTGGGGCTCTCTTTTCTAAGTGACTCTGGCTTACATTAAGTTGACTGAATAAATAAATAAACACACTAGCAAGCATAGCATTGAATGCTATAGTATTAAATTTAAGCTTTCACAACTACATGCTTTGAAAGTTTACAATACAAGGAAGAAATTCCCTACTATGAAATAACCTTAAATACAACCAGAAAACTGTTAATTATCCCCATAATAGTCATTCCACTCTCATATTCATAGGGACAGCTTTCCTGGCATGTCAATACTGTTGCATGCAGGGTACTCTGTTGGGTAAGATCATTGACTTTTATCTTCCAGCTGCCTACATAGTTCCTTCTGGTACTACGAAACCTAGCCAGCGGGAAGGAAGTTTCAAGCTCATTTACAGTTTGATTTCTCTGTGTCCTGAAACAAAAACATGTGACATCTTCAGCAATAAGTTATTTTCTAGTTTTATTGGCAATTGTCTTAGATTCTTTACTTGCTGTGATAAAATATTTAAACAATTGAAAATTAAGGGAGAAAGATTTGTGTTACTTTACAAGGCTCAGTCCATCAATGGCAGAAAAGTCAAGGAACATTAAATAGCTAGTTACTTCACATCTATCATAATGAAATAAAGTATTATGAATGTATAGTTTTCTGTTTCCTTTATTTTATACAATCCCTTGACTAGAGAATAACACAACACACAGTAGATGCATTTTTACACCTCAATTAATGCAATTAGGATAATCTCCCAGAGACATTCACAGAAGCTTCCAAACCAGGCAATTCTAGATTTTATTAAACTGTAACCATCAAAGGTACCAAGAGCAATGATATTATCTCATATTGTTTTGGAGGCCACTGGGACCCCTTAATCTTTAAAAATTATTTTTACTTGTTCATTGACAATTTCATACAACATATCTGATTATGTTCATTCTCATCCCCCCAAATCCTCCCTGATTCTCTCCATATATTTGTGCATTCAACTTCATGCATATTCATGTATATGTGTATATGTGTATGTGTATATGTATATGTTATGTGTATGTATATATAAAGTGTAGAACCCAGCTTTTGTTGACTGATGATACATGAAAATGGGTATGTATGCCTTGGAATGTAGTTGATATTTCCTGTGTTACTTCCTTGAAGTATACTGATGTTTTTCTTTTTTAGCAGATACCATTTGCCAGTAGTTTTTGCATAGAGAGGTTACTTCATGCCCACCTCCTGCTCTGTATTCTCAAACTTTGGCTTATACTTTTACTTAATTGGTTTTGTGCATCCTGTCATTGTATCTGTGATTTCAAATGTTTATCTGCACTGTTGTTTCTGGAAAGGGCTCTTTCTTTAGTGTTCTTGATATTTTCCTATATGTATACAATACATTAATATCATTTTTATTCCCACACTCATTTATCTCATTTTCAACCCCCCATCTTCTCTCATCAATCTCCTTTTACATATTTATGCACTTCTTTTGACACTCAATAGATTTAACCAGGGCTCTGGAATAAATTTCTGTTTCAGCCTAGTCCCATGGACCAGACTTGCCTGCAGCTTTGCTGCTGCTTTGCTCCCCCCAACCAAATGAATCAGATTATTATATTAATTACATGCTGTTTGGCATATGGCTCAGGCATATTGCTGGCTAGCTCTTGCATATTAACTTAACACATTTCCATTAATCTGTCCTGCCTAGCGTCCCATAGCTTACCTATTTCTTCACATCTTGCTTCTATGGTGGCTCAATTTGAGTCTCCTGTGACTCTGCCCTCCTTCTTTATCTATGCTCAGATTTCTCTCCTCCTTCTAAGAGGCCCTGCTATAGGGCAAAACAGTTTATTATCCAATGGCATTCACCAAATACAGAAATACATCCCAAATCACAGGGCTACCTGTTAAAAGATGGGTGTGGAGCTACCTATTTACTAGAACTTGGTAGCCTGGTTGGCTCACTTGTAGTATCACACAACTGATACTATTCTTTCAATATGTGCCATAAGCAATCAAAGCTCCTAATTCAATAGAGTCTGAACAAGGCCTCTTAAACTCCTCCTCTATCTTTGAATGTCTGTTGAAAAACTCATTCCTATTCAGTTTGAGTGAGGCAAGTATATCTGCATTGAGTTCATGATTGGGATGGCGGTATTATGCCCAGAAGATGGCATTCTGTAGACTTCCACTTTATTTTTTGTTTTTACTATAATTCTTCCTTTTATTCTACAATGTTTACTGAACAGTTATTTTTTTAAGTATTTGAGTTTTGAGTTTTTTGCAATGAATATTGATATTCATCTAACCTAATCTCCTAACAGATCCACTCCACTTTCACTTATACTCAACTATGTTTCCCTTTTTAAGTCTCACATACAAACTTGTGCTGCTAAACATTCTGGAATGTATCGTCTTTCACTATATCATGGTCAATTTATTTGGACATATACTCTTAAGTAAAACTGTCTTTTCCAGTGGCTAACAATTGACATTCACTTCATGGATAAAAGTGGGAATGTGTGTATGACTCTACTCTTCTTTGTAAGAAATTTGGTTTCAGAGCCCCATCATTTAAAAAATATGTAAACACATTATATATATTACATATATATATGTATATGCACATAATGATCTCATGATCCCAAAGAATCTACCTCATATTATATGCCTAATAATAATGTAATCTAAGTTTTATAAACATAACTTTTTATTTGATCTTGAATGTAAAGTCAGTATGTGAGAAATTCTGAGATCATTGGTAATATACTATTTCTGTACTTTCAAGAAGCACCACTTACATTATTATACTCTTATTACTTATAAATAATGGCTATAACTTTGTCAGTTATTTAAACTTTCAATGGTTCTAGTTCAAAGTATGTATCCAACCTTGATTGTGTCTTTTAGCAATCTTAGTTTATATATAAAAATAAAATTAATTTGTCAGAGTTTGGATAAAATTATACAAAACTTTATTATGTATCTAACGAAAAGAATTTCATGTTTATGAAAAAAGTCATCTCCAGGTATCTTGTTACAAATTAAAATCTAGTGGAAATTTCTTGGCTTCCTAGAGATATACTTTCAGTTGATACACATTCCATTACATACTTTGAAATTTCAGAATTCTGGAATTAAAGTGGATAATTTTCTAATTTTCACTTTAGTTTGTCCACAATACTTTAATTTGAGGGTGGTTTTTAAATATATGATATTAACCTTGCTGGCAAGTTTTTTTTAAAAAATACATTTCTGAAAATGACAAATAACTGAAACATTTTGAAGAAGAAACAATCAAACTTTGGGAAGAAAAGTCTAGTGTAAATTTAGAGAGTTCTATAATAGGAATTTTTGAAGTATCTTACAATACACCTTAATAGTCTTACCTGTAAAATAGTTAAAGGATTTTCTGACTCTTTTCATGTTTGTCTTCAAAAAAATAAGACCAGAATAATGAAGACCTCTATTCTTTAGTTTCATGAAGACAACTACAGCAGCATCAATAAAGCAATCTAATAACTGTTTCTGCAGTGACTAAAAAACTTAGAAGTGACTAAACATGATAACATAATTTTAAACTATTTACATATTAATTATCAGTTGTTGCATGTTGAATTAAACAGCTTGAGCTGGACGGGTAGCTCAGCCATTAAAGGCTTCGCTCACAACCATAAATATAAATTAAACAACTTAATAACAAATATGTTTCTGTATAGCAATGTGCTGATGTTATAATTATGAGAAAAAATGTATAAACAAAACTGTGTAATTGGGAAAGGAAAAAAATAAGTATTTATTGCCACTATACTGCATGAAACATTAGTATTCTTAAATTCTTTGTACATCTTATTATTATAAGAAACATATTCTATCATTTTCCTCAATATTGATTTTTCTTTTCTTTGCATATTTGTAAAAGATTTAGATCCACTCATTTTTTATATATGGTTATTACTTCACTGGTTGCAATTCAAACAAATGTAAATAACACTCCCGATTTAAGTTAATTTTTTTTACTATATATGTTATATTTGGACGTAGACAAAGACCTGTTTATTTGGATTTAATAATTTTAACTTGATTCATCATTATTCTTCATTGCAATGATTTATGATGTACAATATAATATGAACTGAAAATACACATGAAGTCTGTGTTATGGAACATAAAAATACAATTAGCATCATGACTGTTCTATGTGGTTTCTTTCAGTAATTCACTCAATCTTCTTTATTTTATAAAATAGGTATCCATTAACAGTTGTTAGTTTTCCTATTTTAAGGCAGACAGACTCCCATCTGAAGCATATCCAGAGCAAACTCAGAGATGAGAGAACCACAGCTCCTGGGATTCCTCCCTGAGAATCCTAATCCTGGGATTGCGTCCACGCCCAGAGTCCAGATCTCAGACTCTAGGCTAGCTGACTGTCCCTAGGCTAAAACTTGGAGGTTCCTTGCCCAGCTATTTCTAGAAGAAAGGAACTCTTTGACCTGGCCCCACCTCCAGAGAGAGCTGAGACTTCATGGACAGACAGACAAAAGCATGTGAAACTCATACCAGCATCCAGAGCAATGTCAGAGACCATGCAGACCCCATGTTCAGATCAGACAGGAGACACACAAGACCTCTAACCACAACTGACAAGAGGCTGACTAAGTGTGAGCAACTGAAGCAATGGGAAGAAACTAGTGCAAAGATACACATAACAATATAAAGAAGAACAAGGCAACACCAAAAGAAACTTCAGCTCTACAAAACCAAGACCTGAACACAGCAATGAAGAGGAAATAGAAGGAATCAACCTCAAAACACAACTTCATGAAGATTAAAACAGCCTTAAAATAAGGTATAAAAAATTCCCTTAAAAAGATAGAAGAAAATACAAACAAAAAACTATAAGACATGAACAAATCCTTGAAGGAAAACAAAGTAAATCAAGAAAAGTAAAAACAACAAATGAAAAATAAATTCCAGGAATTAAAATTAAAATAGAAGCAATAAAAAAGTCACATAGTGAGGCAAAGGTGGAAAACAAAATCTGAAGAAATGAGCTGTAACTGCAGAACAAGCATAACAACAGAATCTCAAAAATGGAAGAGAAAATTTCTGAAGACTAAGACACAATAGTGGAAAAAGATACAAAAAGAACTCAAGAGTCTAGAGCCCAAAACCTTGAATAACCTAATCAAAAAATGGGGTTCAGAACTAAAAAGGGAATTCTCAGCAAAAGAATTATGGATTGCTGAAAGACACTTGAAATAATCCTCAACATCTTTAGCTATCAGAGAAATGGAAATCAAAACAACTTTGAGATACCACCTTACACCTGTCATATTGGCAAAGATAAAACAAAGAGATGACAGCCTATGCTGGAGAGGTTGCAGAGCAAGGAAACACTCCTCCATTTTTGGTTGGAGTGTGAGCTTGTTTATCCACACTGCAGTGCAGTATGATGGTTTTTTTTTCTTCTTTATTTATTTTGTATTTATCAAAAAAACAGTAAAATGAATTTAAAATGTTGAAAAGTTAACAATAACTATAAAGAAGATAAAAATCATAAGCATGACTTATCAAGGGTGATAATGCAAATAAGATTGCTACACATATATTTTCTTTGTGTTCAGCTTTCCCTCTGAATTTTTTTTTTCATCCCTGTATATCCTTATTCAAGGTCCCTTCCCCCTCCCACCACATCAGGTAATTTTACTTCTCCTCAACTCCCCATCCCCTCCCTGGGCAGGGAGCAGACAGTACTATGGTCCCACTAACCCAATAACGCTTGGATCAGTCTCCACTCCTGGCCAAATCCAGTTTTGTCCCTCCTCCCTCAAGAGTGAGTCAGGTGTTCCTATAGTTGGAGTGGGGTCCGAAGGGTCAGTCCAGGGTGTTTCTGATCCCAAGCTTTTCAGTGCTTGTGGTATGCAGCTTGGGCATGTTTGGCTTTTTTTCTTGTTTACTTGTTTAGAGACCACATATGAGTGAGTACATCCCCTGCTGATCTTTCTGAAATTGTGATACCTCTCTCAGGAGGATATTCTCCAAATCCATCCATTTGCCTGCGAATTTTAGGATATCATTTTTTCTTACTGCTGAGTAGTATTCCATTGTGTAGATG
>PVIH01007771.1:15153-97534 GCA_004025045.1 Sigmodon hispidus
TATAAATAAAAACTGTTTGGACCCATGCAGAGCACCGTAGAAGTGGGTGGAGAATCAGAGGCAGCCAGGTAGGAAGGAGGGGTGGAGTTTACTAGTCGCCATCTGTCCCCCGAAGAAGAAGCATGTAGGAATCCAGGTGAGCCACGGGCTGCAAGCCACGTGGTGGGTAGATTCATGGAAATGGGTTGATTTAAGAAGACAGAGCTAGCTAGTAATGTGCTTAAGATATGGGCCAAGCAGTGTAAAGTATATAAGCGTGTGATTCATTTCTTTTGGGGGGCAAAAGCTGCAGACGCACAGACCAGGTTCCAAACCGCCGGCACCACACGTGCGCCAGGCACAAACCTCCAGCCCCAAACAGGCCGGGAAAAACGTATAACAACATAGATGTACCACAGTTTGTTAATCCATTCTTCAGTTGAGGGACATCTAGGTTGTTTCCAGGTTCTTGCTATTACAAATAATGCTGCTATGAACATAGTTGAGCTAATACCTTTGGAGTGTGAATGCGCCTCTTTAGGATATACACCCAGAAGTGGTATTACTTGGTCCTTGGGGAGATTGATTCTCAATTTTCTGAGAAACCACCATATTGCATTCCAAAGTGGCTGAACAAGCTTACACTCCCACCAACATTGGAGGAGTGTTCCCCTTGATAAACATCCTCTCCAACATAGGCTGTCATCTGTGCCTTTTATCTTAGCCAATCTAACAGGTGTTAGGTGGTATCTCAAAGTTGTTTTGATTTACATTCCTCTGATGGCTAAACACTCCTTTATGATTAAAGCACTGGAGATTCAGGAAGACAGATAGAATACCTAAATATAATAAAGGTGATTTACAAGAAGCCGACAGCCAGTATCAAACTTAATAGAGAAAAACTCAAAGCAATCCCACTAAAATCAGGAACTAGACAAGGATGTCCTCTCTCCCCTTATCTATTCAATATAGTTCTTGAAATTTTAGCTAAAGCAATAAGGGAACGAAAAGAGATTAAGGGGATACAAATTGGAAAAGAAGAAGTGAAGCTATCTCTATTTGAAGATGATATCATTGTATACATAAGTGACCCACGAAATTCTTCCAAGGAACTGCTACAGCTGATAAACACCTTCAGCAATGTAGCAGGTTACAAGATAAACTCAAAGAAATCAGTAGCCCTTCTATACACTAGAGACAGAAGAGCTGAAAAAGCAATGAGGGAAACATTACCCTTTATAATAGCTGCAAATTGTATTAAATACCTTGGAGTAACTATAACCAAAGCAGTAACAGACCTATTTGACAAAAATTTTTAATCACTGAAGAAAGAAATTGAAGAGGATATCAGAAAATGGAAAGCTCTCCCATGTTCCTGGATAGGTAGGATCAACATAGTAAAAATGGCAATTCTACCAAAAGCAATCTACAGATTCAGTGCAGTGCCCATCAAAATCCCAACACAATATTTTTTGGACCTTGAAAGAACAATACTCAATATCATTTGGAATAATAGGAAAGCCAGGATTGACAAAACAATTTTATTCACCAAAAGAGCCTCAGGAGGTATCACCAACCCTGACTTCAAGTTATACTATAGAGCTACAGTAATAAAAATAGCCTGATACTGGCATAAAAACAGACTTGTGGATCAATGGAATACAAGTGAGGATCCAGACATTAACCCAAAAACCTTTGAACACCTGATCTTTGACAAAGAGGCCCAAAACTATCCATGGAAAAATGATAGTTTATTCAACAAATGGTGTTGGCATAGCTGGATGGAAGTGTGTAGAAAAATGCAAATAGATTCCAGCCTGTCACACTGCACAAAATTCAAATCCAAGTGGATCAAAGACCTCAACTTAAACCCAGCCACTTTGAACTTGATAGAAAAGAAAGTGTGAAATACACTTCTACAAATTGGCACAGGCAACCACTTCCTAAATATAACACCAGTGGCACAGACACTAAGACCAACAATCAATAAGTGGGATCTCCTGAAGCTAAGAAGCTTCTGTAAAGTCAAGGACACTGTCAATAGGACAAAAGGACAGCCTTCAGAATGGGGAAAGATTTTCACTAACCCTACACGTGATAGAGGACTTATCTCTAAGATATATAAAGAGCTCAAGAATCTAGAGCCCAAAAACTTGAATAACACAATCAAAAAATGGGGTACAGATCTCAAAAGTTAATTCTCAGCAGAGGAATTATGAATGGGCCAAAGGCACCTGAAAAAGTGCTCATCATCTTTAGCCATCAGAGAAATGCAAATCAAAACACCTTTGAGATACCACCTAACACCTGTTAGATTGGCTAAGATAAAAGGCACAGATGACAGCCTATGTTGGAGAGGATGCGGAGCAAGGGGAACATTCCTCCATTGTTTGCGGAAGTGTTGTGGAAGTGTCTCAGAAAACTGGTAATCTATCTCCCCAAGGACCTACCAATACCACTAATGAGCTTCTACCCTATAGGTGCACATTTGCACCCCAAAACATAAGCTCAACTATGTTCATAGCAGCATTATTCGTAATACAATAACCTGGAATCAACCTTGATGCCTCTCAACTGAAGTGTGTATTAACAAACTATGGTACTTCTACGAAATGGAGTACTACTCAGTAGTAAGGAAAAATTATTAGCGAAGTATCACATACCCAGAAAGATGAGCAGGGGATGTACTCACTCATTAGTGAACTTCAATTAAAGAGCAAAGCACACCCAAGCTTCAATCCAAAGCCACTGTACAGCTTGGGATCCAAAGCATCTTGGACTGGCACCTTGGATGCTATTCCCTCCAGAGGAACACATAACCCATTCTAGACATTAGGATAAGTATATCAGACCTGCCTGGAGTGGATGCTGAATTAAGCCACCTTTGGACCTTGGGACATCCTGCCCTTGCTGGGGAGGAGATAAGGAGATGGGGAAGAAGAGAGAGTGACTGGTAGGTGTGGGAGGGTGAAGGGAGTTTGAACAAGGGGATACATGGATAAAAATATGAGACTTCAAAAATAATTTTTTTTTAAAAAAAGGAAACTACAAAAGAGAAAATTATATAATTTCAGAAGTGAATTTCTTTTTACATAGAATAAGGTCTACTTTTTATTCATGTATTCCCTTGTTCTAACTCCCTTCTTCCTCCTGACCCCTCCTGGTCAGTCTTCAGCCTCTCTCCTCCCCAGGCCCCAACCTCTCCCCAGAAAGGGCAAGAGGTGTGAAGGTATATTAGCTCAGCATGCATTTCAGGCAAGTCTGATTTCCTCATCCTAAAATCAAGACTGTTTAGTTGTTCCCCTGGAGAAAATGGGCTCCAAGGTGCCAATCTATGCACAGAAACACAGTCTGATCCCTCCCCTTGAGGCTCCACATATTGCCCATACCAGTGAATAGTTGCCTGTCATTGGAGGGCTTAGTTCCTTTACTTTTGTACTAAATCTAGTATTTTAACTTTCAGTAAAAAACTTTACAGAAGTTTGGTTAAGTCAGCATTTCATAGTATTAATATAGTTTATCGATCTTTTTCTTTTTGACACAAAATTATTTTTTCACATTCTTTTCTATTTCAAATGGTCTATTATGGACATTATGGTTTCTATGGAGATTGTTTGTAGAACACTATTTATTTATTCATTGATCTGGTAGGTCATTAAAGTTATGTAAATATACTCATCACTTTATTTCGTCTAATAATAAATAAGAACCATTTTTATATAGTCTTTGAAATTTTCAATAAAATAATTTTTTAACAATTTAATGTTTGTTCATTTTTGCTTATACATATTGTCTTAGGTATACTTTTATTACTGTGAAAAGACATCATGACTAAGGAAATGCTTATAAAATAAAATATTTAATTGGGGGCTTATTTACAGTAAAAATCACTTAGTCCATTATTACCAAGACTGGAAGCATGCAACATAAAATCTCAAAAACACATTCCCAGTGACACACCTCTTCCAATAAAGTTATATCTAATCCCACAATGCCACATCTCCCCATTTTTCTCATATGTTGGTACTCCTTTATGACTTAGTATTCAAATATAAGGGTATATGAGGGTCATTCTTATTTAAATCATTATATATATGTATGTATATATGATAACTTCTTTCCATTGTATTTGTGTGAACTATATTTTCACAGTATTTAGATGACATTTTTCCACTTTTATTATGTTTACTTACTGGCTAGAATTTTCAATTTTAATAGTCATATTTAAAATATTTTCTTTTGTGCCTACATACTAAATCTTAAGCACTTTACTTACAGAAATCCACTTTTTTACATTTTGAAATGACATATAAAACAGAGAGTATTACAATTTTTTCTAAAAGTTTGTATATAAATAATAGTATATCCACTTACAGTGAATTTTTTTATTATATATGTAGTATACATTCTATAAAGTACTAAAATGTACTGAAATGAAGATATCTCAGTTATATATATCAAAACATAAAAGAATAACTTGGCTATGTTAAATTTTTCTTTAAAATAGACATATATTTTCGGCACAAGTTACTTACATAAGATTCATATATTTGTGTTTCCATGATTAAAAAGAAATCTAATAATATGAGAAGAAAAAATTTTCAGTGATATGATCAGTAATTTATTTATCACTGTACTTTCAATTTGCTATAATAATTATATTTTTCTACAATAGTGATATTATTTTATGACTATTTGAGTAATGCATGTTAGTTCTTTAAAAGCTAATATTACCATAAATACATTTAAGTAAAAAAAATCTACAATTTTGCCCCATTAACAAAAGAGACATTAACACTGTAGTAGTCACTACTTTGTTAATTTCCTATCCATGCATATATTATTAATTAAACCTAAATTATATCTTTAATCTCCATTAGCTGCATAAAACTAGTCTGTTAGGTTAGTGGGAATTTCTAGATATAGGTCTTTATCACAGGTAAGAGAGAATGGCTATGAATATTTTATCTTTTACAGATCATTATTTTTAAGTCTTTATTAGTTAAGCATATTATTGCATTTTCTATGATTTGCGAAATAAAATTCAATTTAAATAACCTTAAAAGAAAATGTTTGTATATTTTCTACTATAATGGAATTGAGTATTTTAGTATAATATCCTAAATTTATTAGAATTTCATAGTTTTTTTATTATATTTACCCCCACTTCTTCCTAAATTCCCTAGACATAACTTCTACCTTTGTCAATCTCCCTCCAACCCATTTTGTGCCCTATTTTTTTAAAAAAATAAGTCACTGATTCCAACCAATTTCTGCTGTCTTTATATTTCTGTGCATCGACCTAAGCACTGGATCATTGTTTCCCTGCTCATTTCCATATCTTTCAAAAAGTGTGTCATAGAGGTGTGCCATTTGTGTCTCACTACTCGACAGACATTCTTTTTACCTTTAACAAGTTGTGACTTTCCATATTAAACAGAAAGACTTATATAGAGAGACCTGGCAGCATAGTATAAGCTTCTTGCAAAACACAGAAAATTAGATATCACAAATAAATTAATGTTTCAGTTTGTGTGTGAAGACAAAGACTAAGATTCCACCCATATTAGGTCAGAGAGATTAGAGAATTTCACAACTTGTGGGTGAATTCTTATCATTTCTCAGCATTCAGTTTACTTTCTAAAGACTGTCTACATTTTTGTGGGCAACTTATTAGATCCATAGAACTTGACAATTTATTTTATTTAGTCTAGTGATTTAAATGTTTATAGGGTCCAAAAAACATGTGAACATATGTAAATAAAGAAGTATATGTGTTTAAAATGTAAATTGGTAACTTTTGTCTATGCTACTACATTCAGCTTAAAATAGGAACAGAGAACAATTTCATTGTAATGACATTTATTGTAATGTTCTTAGCAAAATAATTTAAAAACTAGGAGAGTTCTATAAAAAAATTATAAACAGTTACAAATACAAACTAATAAACGCATAAAATGTATATTTTGAAAATCAAAATAATCACACTAATGAAGTACAAATGTAACTCATATTTAAAATTGTAATTTGAATCACATTTACATAAATGAATATATATAAAATTTATATAGAATAAAAATGCATGTGGTTTCTCAAAACTATTATCAGCAAATATATAAGAAAAGACATGTTTGTTCATTAAAAATATTCTATTTGTAATCAACAAAATTTGATATAGACTCTAAAGGGAATCAGATATTAGAGGTTATAAATCCCATAAATATTATAGTACAAATTAAAATTTGTAATACATAATTAAAATAATGTCAGTTCAGTAGAAGAAACTTATGCTTATTTACTTACTTATACTACATCAAGTTTAAATAAACAGAAGAAATAAGATTTTACTGACATCTATAAAAGGAATTAATAATAAGTATAATAATTAACAACAAATACAATACAGAAATGTTAAAGGGAGCTACAGGATTAAATATATATTTTAAATAAGACTGTACAAAATCATAAAGCAATATGCATAACAAACATTTATGCTTTCTGACAGTTTGTATCCTCATTAGTCAGTCTGATTATGGCTCTGAAATAATAATTATTATATTTCTAATATTAAAAATAACTAGCAAAAAGTCACATACAGAAAATTCTACAACTCATTTAATTCAAAATACATTTTAAAAATTATTTCTTATTTCTGCCTTGATCTCAGAGATTTCTATCACTTCCTATATCACTTAAAATATTTTAATATGATTAGTGAATTTTCTGTTGTTGCTAAATGCTCACTTGTTAATAACACTTCAGATATATATGAATGTATTATATTTCATATTTTGAAATTTATGTGCATATTTGTGGTTGGTTTTAAGTTGTCCCTGATATTTTCTTAATTAATGTCAAATTTGTATGTTAAAATGTATTTAAAAATCTGTTTGTGCCTCACCACAACTTCTTATATTTCCATATCATTTCAAATCTATTACACATTTTCAATAACTTAAAAGCATTTCAAATGTAAGTACAATGAATTTGTTTACTGTGTACAAATTAGTTACTATAATATCTCAGCAGAAGAATAGTTTCATCTACCCAAAAAGATTTCTTGCATCATTGCATTAATATCTATTGCTATCCCAGGTCTCATGCAACTACTGATCTGTTTTATAGCACAATGTTTTGGTTTTTTCTTTGCTTTGATTAGTATTTCCAAAATAAACTATGAAAAGGACTAGCCTTCCTACACTCCCTTATAGTTCAAACAAAACCTAAGCTCTTGTTGACAAAATCCAGGCTACCTAATTTGCTCATGCAAAGGCTGATGCATTCAATAAAGATAATGGACTAATTGTAGAAAAATTGACAGTAATAGTTTACATATATATGTATATGTATATATATATGTAAAACCAAAGGGGAAGCATTACTTGTACACATAAATATATTTTCTATTTTCTGTATAACAGATTAATATCATTATATAAAAGATAAGTTTTCAATTAATTTTAATTTAGGACTCTTTAAAGGACATTTAAAACTTCCAAGAAAAATACTTTTGAAATGAATTGACAGAGGGATCTGTTGTCTCTTGCTATGTAGACTATTGCATCTTTGGAGATGTTATGTAAATAAAATATCTCTGAGTGTACTTTGTGCATATCAACGTTTCTTTCACTACATTTTACTATATTTTTTCTATATATGCATTATTCTATGCCTTCTAACTCAGTGGACCTTCTCTTAGTTGCATATTGGAAACATTTGAAAATTCATTTATATAATGCCTAAGTTCTGGCACAAAAATTCTGATTTTCTTGAGATGTAACCTATACATCAAACTTTTAATATTTTAAGACAGTGTTTATATATTCAATCAGAATTTGTGAACCATTGGTTCTGACAGAACACATGGAAGTACACAAGAAATAGCAGATGCACACTTACTAGTGCTTCACTTCAGCCTCATTTCAATTAAACAAAATTTCTGGGGATAATACACAGATACTGATGGATTACGTTATTGTTTTACTGTTGTTGTGTGTCAAGGGTTAATTTCTTAATATTTAGAACATTTAGACATTTAGAAAATAGGCAAAAGAATCAATTTCTGAGTCCTTCTTAAAAAAAAAAAAACTTATTGTATCTGAAGTTACAGAGTGTTACCTAACTATTGTTCAAGCAAGACCTATACATGATCTAAATATAAACATAAATGGTTGGAACTAATGAGGACCATTGTTCTAAACCATGTAAATATGAGGAATCTTGAATGCCTTAAGAAGCACATACCTGAATCTCTCCTTGCTAAATAGCTTGATATAATTATTTCACAGTACAATCTTTCTAAGGGACAACTTGATAGTTTCCCTGGTGGAAAACTGCTTCTTTAGACTCCAAGTTCCCTGAGGAAAGGGATAAGTACATAACTAGTATAATGTGTTCTTTACTTGGCACAGGATTGTTCAATTACTGAATGTTAAATAAACTCGGACAAAGAGGAGAGGAATAAGAGACCAACCATACTAAGAAGGATAATTACATTTTCCAATAAGAAGTCTGTGTTGATTGCACACTCTTCAAAGATCACCAGTAGTTTCACCTAAAAATTCACTTAATATTTACTTTTCTCTTCAGAAAATAATGAAAGTACCTTTTCAGTAAAGTTTGTCTAAAATTATGTTTACTATGCTACTCCTTATAAATACTTAGCTAGAAAGGAAATTTCATTCACATGCTCAATTGTTCCCTAGGTTTAAAAATTATCTTGTTTATCATGACTAGTTTAGAAACCATTCAGAAACAAATAGATCACTTTAAAAACAGGAATTCAGAAAACATTCACTCCAGGAAAAGATCAATCATAATAAACATTAATTATTTATGAAGACAGCTGCATTACTTTTTATAAATTTGTCTTGCAGTAAAATTCTTAAATATAAAATTGTTTTATACAAAAAGAAATATTTCATTATAATAAATAAAAAAGAAAGCTTTTATTTAATTGGCTATGCTTAGAAGTTATTGAATATGGCCTAATAGAAATTCAATTAATGCTAGAACTAAAAGAAAAAAAAATGTCTTTTCTCTTATGAATTTGGAAACCTTAATTGTTTTTTTTGCTCTGTATTTGCTATAACAATAGTTTATACTGGATATAGATTAACTTAAAATGGTCTATTCAAAAAAATCACTTGCTAAATAATAATATCAGAATAATAGTTACCTTCAAAGAATACTGTGAAAGTAAACATACAGAATGCTTTCCCATTTAATATTATTTTAATTTTATAAAATAAACAATAGTCAAATTTTAATGAGCAATAAGTCATTGCGCTAATCAATTAGAGGTATTTTCTTGCTTGAATTTAATTTTTAGCAATTTATTTATATTTTATCTTTACTTGTTACAGATCTTTCAGGTTCCTAACTGTCACTCATTGTCATTGATGAGAATAGGTTCTGACTAAAGGAAATGAATATACTTGGCTTCCAAGCACAAAATCCTTAGTAAATTTGGAAACACATAGTGACATTATAAAAGAAATTAGACAAAATTGCAGCTGATTTCGGTTTATTTAATAATTTCTGTTATACTTCTATCAATAAGGAATTAAAACATAATCATTACTTGAATTAATACTAGATATTGAAAGTAAAATGGTTGAAATTTGCTTCAGTAAAAGAGATTATTATCTTTGAGCATAAAAGAAAGAAAAGGTCAGAACAAGGCAGATTTATAACTACAATTCAACATAAATAAAAATTATACTTGGATTTTGAAGTGCTAGGCATGTCCCAATAATTGTAGAGTGATTTTCAGTCAAAGTCACATTGTTATGACTAAAAATGACAAATGAAGAGGCTATCAATTGTTCTCCAAGGGCTAAAGAATCAGTCAAGGTTCTGGCAGAGCTATTTATATTTTAGTGCCTGAACTTTATGTAGAAGAGAGTGACTTTAAAAAACACCCACACTTACACTAGCAATTAAAGGAACAAATGATAACATTCATAAATAAAATGTTCTGTCTTTGGAAGAGATGGGTCAATATTCTTCTATTATTCACATATTTTTAATCTTATGTGTTTCTAAGATTATGATGAAATAGTAAAAAAGTATTTCTCCCCTTTTTTCCTTTTGCTAATTGTTTTTACATATGCTCTTGCTTCTTATTGCTGCACACTTTATTATTGACTGAAAAAGATACATCAGCACCTATAAAACTTATGAATATTGGACAGAATGATAAGCTAAAATGTTATGTACACATTTTGCATCTGAGCCCTTGGGATATGTGTACACTGTAAGTTACAATACATAGGTAAATAAGGTTGAAATGGAATTATTGTTGCTAAACAGGAGTCTCTGTTACCTTCAAATACTATGTTATATAAAGTACATTTATGAGAGCCAATAAATGCAGAAATGAAAAAAATAAAAATATTGAGATAAATAAGTGTAAATATTTTCAAAGGGAAAATGTAAAGTGGCTCTATTACACTAAATTTAGAGAAGATGAGCATAAATAACTTTGTTTATATTAGCTTAGTGTATAATATACAGAAACTAGAAACAAGCTAGATGTTCCTCAACCCAAAAAATGAATAGAAAAAGTGTGTTACAATTACACAGTGGAGTATTTCTCAATTGTTAAAAAATGACATAATAAAATTTGCAAGCAAATATATGAAAATAGAAAAAAATTACCCTAAGGGAGGTAGCCAGACCCAGAAAGTGAGAAATGTACTCATTTCTAAGTGATTATTATCTTTTAAGTAGAGAATAATAATGCAATAATTCACATATCCATAGAGACTAAGTGATAAGATGGGCTAGAGGAGAGCACACATGATTTTTCCTGGGAAGGAGGAATAGAACAGATTTTATGAGTGTACAAGGGTTTAGTGGGGATAGGAACAAGAGGAATAACGTGGGGATGGAGATAAGGTACTGAAAATGACAACCAGAATGGGAGCATTTGCAGAGCATTGTGGAAACCGAGTGCAATGGAAACTTCTTGGACCTTCAAGGGGGACCCTAGGAAACACTTCTAGTGATAAAGTATATGGAGACTAAACAATTCATTTTCTTTTTTCTCTCTTTTTATTATGAATAAAGTCTCATTTTTTTATCCATCTATCCCCTTGTTCAAACTCCATTCCCCCTCCTGCCACCTCCAGTAAAGTATTCCCAATGTGGGTCTGGGATACCAATCCAGACACAAAATGATTGAGAATCTCCCCTGTCTCCAGGATGTGTTGGGGTCATTGAGATGCAGAATTTGTAGGAGTAGCCAAGCAATTACTAGCTCAACATGGGGAGAACTGCACTAGAAGAAGACCGTGCTTGACATTCTTTTTTTTTTTTCCTCCTAACAGTGGAAGTGTAGAGGTGTGACTCTTTTGCCTGTTCTTGTGACCATTTTTCTTTAATGAGTTTCTTTGTACATCTTGAAATAAGGGTTTATGCTTAGTCTTATAGTAGCTTGTTATGCGGTAATCCTAGGATATCTTTGAGGACTGCACTTTTTTAAATGGAAGCAGAGGGGGAATAGATCTGGAGGAAAAGTAAGAGGGCAGGGAAGAGTGAAGGAAGGGAAAATTGTAGTTGGAATGTAATGTGTGAGAGAAAAATAAGTCACATCTATGGATTCTTGGAGAATGTAAAAGGAAGTTCTTAAAACGGCAGAATCCTTACAACACAGGAAAGTAAGAGACCATTCAAGAGAATCCCCACAGAGTGTACTTTCAATAGTGTATCAGAAGTCAGTAGCCTTGAACCAGACCAAGGACTCAAAGCAATGAACTAAAGAGTAAACTATGTGACTCAACAGGCCTCCCTACAACTATCATGATGAGATTCTTCACAATTTTTGTTGTTGTTAATGTATTTGTATTTTAGGGGGTTACATGAGCAGAAGTTAGAAGCAAGGAGATAAAACAAATGTGATATTGGGATGAATAATGTGAAATCTACAGAGAATCAATAAAAATAGAAAAAAAGAGAAAAAACTACTTAGTGCACCTATAAAATAAAGTTATAAAACATGCACGCCAATAAAATGCTTTGTAAAATTATAAAACAAGAATATATATTCATTTTAATGTATGTAATTTTTTAAAAAAACTTTTGATATAAAGCAAAAATAGAAAGATGAAAAAAAGATTTTCTGCATACTGTGAATGTTTTATTATTGAGTAATAAACTGTTTTTGCTTATGGTCAGGAATCTTAGAAGTATGCAGGAAATATAAGCATAGATAAAGGGAATAAAGGACATGGAAGGGAATAGCTACCAGAGCATACATGGACTCATGCACTTACCGTGAGAGCATCTGCTGTGTAACTGGTCAGGAATTCCAATTGCTTGGTCAAGGTATACACCTGTCATGGAGCTGGCCACAGGTGAGGGATGATAAAGATGGATGCTTAGAGCCAAGTGTGGCTTGATTAATAAGCCCAATTATTGATTACAGAGAGATGAATTATGTATGTCAATATTTATTCAAGCAACTTACAATATATATTGAAAGGGATATTAGAATAAACCACTTATCAAGATAGATAAAATGGATCTTTGTTCCAAGCAGTGAGAAAGAAGAGACAGCATTATTTTCAGGTACTAGAACTTTAAGCTGTTCTTGGCCATGCCTTAAGACTACAGCTTTGAAGGTCGTAGATAAACCCCAAAACTGTATTGGCCCAAAGGACATTCCCTTAGATCAGGGAGGAACTGAATCTCACTACATCTCATTCTGTCTTAAGAAAGTTCTAAACATATATATATATATATATATATATATATATATATATATATATATATATATAACAGAAACAATTTCAAGCAATGTTCAGTAGAGGGAAAGTAGAGACAATTACATAAACAAGATACAACTACAATTAGTAGAACAACAAACACAAAACATGTATTAAATGTCCAGAATACTAATGAGTGGCAAGATACAGAATTTACAATAAAGCTGTGTCTTGAATAATGTGAATCTAGTACCTAAATGCTCTTAAGCTGAGAAAGAAAATGATTATAACTAAAGCTAATCTCCAAACCCATCAAAGACCTGAGAAGGAAAAAAAGTTACCTGAGTAAGCTAAAAGTACAAATGACTAACTTCTGAAATTTAGTAAGAGAATGCAGTGGCAATAAGCTGCCTGGACAGTCACCCACATATTTTCTGCAAAGTTGAAGCATACAATTTTTGACTATAAGCCTAGTACATCTGATAATTGTTTTCAGAAGCAATGTATTTTGAGAAATTATTTCATTTTGTCTGGTCAGGTTTCAACAGTCTCTTGTCTTTCTTCCTGCTCATCCAGATTAGGTGGCATGCTTACTGTCAACAGTGAAGGCAAGGAAAGTTCTTTGCCAACAGGCCATTTTCTACTGAGGAAGACTAATTCTCTTTGGAGTTGTCTTTCATACACAACATCATCTTGGAAAATAAATGGTGCTTCTAGGAGCAATCATGTATTTTATAGCCAAATTTTGAATAATAAACTTTTAAATGACATATTCTCTAGGTCTATGAAGTGTTCGAAGACTTTTGTCCATTTGACATATTCTACTATATATCTGAAAGACCTAAACAACATGAGTAATACATGGCAAACATAGCTAACAATCTGTAATTTTTATCATCCTAAAGACTGAAGCTTACATTGTAAAGGTAGACAATCTATAAATGTGTGTATAAGTTTTGATGCAATGACTTCAAATATGACAATTATGCAAATATTAAACAAAGGTAAATGTATAGTACAAATGATAACAGTTTTTTAAATATGTATCATTTAAAATATAGAAAACAGAGGTATAATATATATTATGACAAGTATAATTAAACAAAGGTAGAAATTACATAGTAAAATGACAAAAACATGATTTATATACATTAATATACAAAATATTGAAAACATAGGTAGATACATGTGTACAATATGACAAATACAGATTCAATTTTATATCAATATACAAATTATCTTAAGCAGACATAAAGTAATTTCACATTGGTATCAATATACAAGAATCTATACCAGTACATATTGTTAATTGTTCCTATTATTTGGCTAATAATTGTTTACCAGTAGATTCAATAATCTACCTATATCTATCTTATCTATTCCCCTTTATTCTTCTTTAAAATAGATTCCTGAATCCATTTTATTTTTCTACTGTCAACCCAAATATAACTTATAACCACCCTAGTAGAAAGAGTTCTCTCTTATCCAGCCTATTCGCAAGGTCAAGACCTGCCTGCAGCCACTTATTTTGACCAGCAATCCCAAAGTCCAGATGAAACCCACAGACACTTATATTAATTTCATGCTGTTTTGCCTATGTCTCTGGCACATTGCTATCTAGTTCTTTCATCTTAACCTAATTCAATCCATCTCCATTAATTTGTCCTATCATGTGGCCTGTGGCTTATCTATTTTGTTACATGTTAATTCCTGGGCTGCTGGATGAAGTCTGTTTCTGACTACACCCTCCTTCTGCTACCTATGCCCAGATTTCCCGTCTACTGCAAAGGTGCCCAATATAGGCCAAAACAGTTCCTTTATTCATGGTATATAGAAAGGTATTCCTACATCACTATCCCTTTTCTGCCTAATCAAAAAGTGAGGTTTCAATATCAAAATAGCAATATAACATATGACAAAAAAGCTATCAAACAAGAATTACAGTTAAAATATCTCATCGATTTGTATCTAACAAAATTAAGGAAAATATTCTATCATCTAGTTTATTCTTGTGAGTCTTAAGTTTCAGATCTAGCATACCTTTTAAAGTAAGAAAAAGTATACCTATAATTATCTAATCTTCAAGTACCTCAAAGACCACAGAAGAGTAAAATATTACCCTAGTAAACAGGAATTGCAAGTAACTTTCAAAATCTAGAAATGACAGAGATAACACCTGTTTTTCTAGACAGTAAACCAAAGATCCTTTGTAATGTTGAGGCATATATCTTCAGCTCACAGGCCCACAGTCTCTGGCATACTTTTCAGTGAAACAGAAAATATGAAGAACTGGTCTGCACATTCTGGAATAGGTTGTTAGTCAATTCTCCTTATGCCCTGAAGAATATCAGGCAAATCTCTCTGCAATCACAACCTGAAGGATCATCTCAGCTTGTTCTGCCAAAATTCAGAGGTCACTTTCCTATGGGTCCTGCATGTCCACTTCATGCAGCATACACTTAAACAGTCAAAACAAGTTTTTTGTCTAGTGGCTAACTGTTCCCATAAAGGAAGTAAATTCTATATGGATGGTCTTAAATGCCCATCATACTCATGAAGTAAATTGGTTCTGTCAGAAGGAGACTTGTCTCACGTCAAGAAAAGACAAAGAACATAAAAAAAAATTGAATGCCATATTCTATAGGTCTGTGAAGTATGTGAAGATTGCCTATTTAATTGAAACATATCTTTGTAAACATACAAATCTAACTAAAATGACTGTAAGTTTAGTTATAGTAGATGACTATTTTTTTCTATGAAAAAAGTCACTTTTTCTATCCACGTATATCCTTGTTCAAGGTTCGTTCCCCAGCAAAACTCCTAGAGTCACTCTCTCCTCCACATCTCCCCATCTCCTCCCAAGCAAGGGCAGGAGGTCCAAAGGTTCCCATATGGCTTAGTTCAGTATCAACTCCTGGCAGATGCACTTTCCTCACCCCAACATCAAGACTGAGTCAGATGTTCCTCTGGAGGGATTGGGATCCAAGGTGCCAGTCAGGGGTGTTTGAGATCCCAAGTTGTTAAGTGGTTGTGGTTTACAGCTAAGACATGCTTTGCTTTTTGCTTTTTTCTTTAGAGTCCACTAATAAGTGAGTACATCCCTTACTAATCTTTCTGGGATTGTGAAACCTCACTCAGGAGGATGTTCTCCAAATCCATCCATTTGCATGCAAATTATAGGATATCATTTTTTTCTTACAGCTGAGTAGTACTCCATTGTGTAGATGTACCACAGCTTGTTATTCCATTCCTCAGTTGAGTAGCATCCAGGTTATGGAGACCTCCTGAAGCTAACAAGTTTCTGTAAAGCCAAGGACACTGTCAATAGGACAAATCGTCAGGAGAAGAGTGACTTATAGGAGTGGGAAGGGAAGGGCATTTGAACAAGGGGATACATGAATAAAAAATGAGACTTTGTTATTAATAAAAAAAAATAAAAAAGTTTCAGGAGGTCCTACTTATTGACTGTTGTTCTTACTGTCAAAAGTGTTCTTAATGTTCATTTGTATGGACAGGCACATTGAAGCTCATTTCCTGCAGAGTAGCACCTAACTCATTCTTCATTTTGGTATCAGGGAATCAGGCCAGCCTAGAATGGATGCACCAGACTGAGATGACACACTGGGATTTCTTGCCCTTTTTAGAGAGGGAACGGTGGATGGGGTGGAGAGAGGCTGAAAGGAGACTGAGAGGGACTGGGAGAAGGGAAGTAGGGGCAAGCAGGGAAATACATGGAAAAAAGACTTTTTTATTATTATGAATAAAGAAGTCACATTTTCTATCACTGTATATCCTTAATCAAACTCCCATCCCCCTCCCACACCCTCCGGTCACTCTCTTCTCCACATCTCCTCATCTCCTCCCCAGCAAGGGCAGGAGGCCCCAAGGACCCAATATAGCTTACTTCAGCATTCACGTCTGGCAAATCCACTTTTCTTCTCCCAATATAAAGACTGAGTCAGGTGCTCCTCTAGGTGGAGTGGGATCCAAGATGTCTTCCAATCCCAAGCTGTTAAATTTTTGTGGTTTGCAGCTTGGGCATGCTTTGCTTTGTTGTTGTTGTTGTTGTTGTTGTTGTTGTTGTTGTTGTTGTTGTTGTTTAGAGTCCATCTATGAGTGAGTACATCCTCTGCTTATCTTTCTTGGTTTCTGATACCTCACTCAGGAAGATATTCTCCAAATCCATCCATTTGCCTTCTAATTTTAAGATATCATTTTTTTCTTACTGCTGAGTAGTATTCCATTGTGTAGAAGTACCACAGTTTGTTAATACATTCTTCAGGTGAGGGACATCTAGATTGTTTCCAGGTTCGTGCTATTACAAATAATGCTGCTATGAACATAGTTGAGCTAATACCTTTGGAGTGTGAATGTGCCTCTTTAGGGTATACACCCAGAAGTGGTATTGCTGGGTCCTTGGGGAGATTAATTCTCAGTTTTCTGAGAAACTGACACACTGCATTCCAGAATGACTGAACAAGGTTTTACTCCCAGCAACAATGGAGGAGTGTTCCCTTTGCTCTGCAACCTCTCCAGCATAGGCTGCCATCTGTGTATTTTATCTCAGACAATCTGACAGGTGTCAGGTGGTATCTCAAAGTTGTTTTGCTTTGCATTTCTCTGATGGCTAGAGATGATGAGCACTTTTTCAAGTGCCTTTCAGCCATTGAAGAGGATATCAGAAAATGGAAAGCTCTCCCATGTTCCTGGATAGGTAGGATCAACATAGTAAAAATGGCAATTCTACCAAAGGCAATCTACAGATTCAATGCACTGCTCATCAATATCCCAACACAATATTTTTCAGACCTTGAAAGAAAATACTCAGTTTCATTTGAAATAACAGGAAAGCCAGGATTGCCAAAACAATTTTGCTCAACAAATGAACCTCAGGAAGTCTCACCATCCCTGACTTCAAGTTATACTTGTGGTAGCATGTTTTTTGTATAATATAAATAAAGAACTGTTTGGGCGCATGTACAACACCGTAGAAGTGGGTGGAGAATCAGAGGCAGCTAGATAAAAAAAAGATGGAGTTAAGCCGCTCTCAATCCGTCCTCCGCCAAAAAAAAAAAAAAAAAAAAAAAAAAAAAAATCCGGGTGAGCCACGGGCTGTGGGCCACATAACAAAAAATTAATAAAAATAAATTCATCTAAAAAAACTAGCTAATAATAGGCATAAGACATGGGCCAAACAATATTAAATTAATATAAACATATAATTCATTTCTTTAAGAGACAAAAGCCACAGGCACAAACCAAATTCCAACCACCGCCACATGCGCGCCAAGTCACAAAACTTCTGGCCCCAAAATGATAGGAATGATTAGAAAAGATAAGTGGATGTTAATTTATTGATATAAACTTAAAGTCAATTTTGTTATCCTATATGTATTTTTGTACTCTTGATTAAGATATAATGCTTATGTAACTCATTTAAAATTATAATATATAATTAAAAATACAAGTTAATAGTCATCTATAATAGCCAAACTTATAATCATGTTAGTTAAGTTTTTATAAATATACAAAAATATATTTCTCTTTGATAAGTAGTCTTCAAACACTTGAAAGACAAATAAAATATGACATTTAATATATTTTAAAAACTTAGACTTTTCTAGACAGTGAGACAAGTCTGTTCCTGACAACACCAATATATTTCAAAAAAATAATATACATTAAAATAACTTCATATAAAATTTGCTTTGTGACAACAGTTAGCCACTAGACAAAAAACTGTTCTAATATTAACTACTTAATAATATACTCTATAAACTAAACATGCAAGTTCCATAAAAAAATAAACTCTAAACTTTGAAAAAACAAGCTGAAATGGTCCTTCAACTTCCTGCTTTACAAAAAACATTGCCAGACATCCTTCCAGACACAAAAAAAGCGACTAATAAACTATGTCAAATTTCCTACATCACTAAAAAATATGACAGAGACTTTAAGCCATAAAGGCTAAAGATAGATGCCCCAACATTACAAAAATACTTTGAGTGACTGTCCAGACAGACATGAGTCATCTCTGTCATCTTCTAGACTTTAAAAGTTGATTACACTTCCTGTTTATTTACATAATATTATATCCTTATATAGTCTTTAATATAGTTAAAAATTTAATAATCATAAATATAGTTCTTTTTAGTTTAAAAAATGTATTAAATATAAAACTTTAAACTCACAATAATAAAATAAATAATAAAATATTCTCTTTAATTTTATAAATACAAATAGACTAAATATTATAACTATAATTTCTACTTAAAAGATGTTCTATATATAATTTTACTATATAAAAATGAAAACCTTCTTTTTTAATTAAACAAAAAAAATGTGGTAGAATGTTTTCTGTATATTATAAATAAAGAACTGTTTGGGCCCATGCACGACACCGTAGAAGGGGGTGGAGAATCAGAGGCAGCCAAATAAGAAAAAAAAAACATATAAATCTGTCCTCTGCCAAAAAAAAAAAAAAAACATATAAAAATCCAGGTGAGCCACGGGCTGTGGGCCACATAATAAAAAATTAATAAAAATAAATTAATCTAAAAAAACCTAGCTAATAATAGGCATAAGACATGGGCCAAACAATATTAAATTAATACAAACATATAATTCATTTCTTTAAGGGACAAAAGCCACATGCACAAACCAAATTCCAACTGCCACCAAACATGCATCAAGTCACAAACCTTCCGGCCCCAAAATGATCCAAAAAAAAACCTTTTTACAACATATACTATGGAGCTACAGTAATAAAAACAGCCTGATTCTGGCATAAAAACAGACTTGTGGAACAGTGGAACAGAACTGAGGATTCAGACATTAACCCAAAAACCTATGAATACCTGAGGCCCAAAATACTCAATGGAAAAAAGATAGTATATTTAACAAATGGTGTTGGCATAGCTGGATGGTAGTGTGTGGAAAAATGTAAATAGATCCAAGCTTGTCACTTCATAAAAAACTCAAATCCAAGTGGATCAAAGACCCAACATAAAGCCAGCCACTTTGAACTTGATAGAAAATAAAGTGGAAAATACACTTCTACGAAAAGAGACTTTAAAATAAATAAATAAAATGAAAATTTAAGAAAATGGGCCTTGTGTTTGGGGATTTTAATTTTAAATATTGATTTCACAGGAGAAAAACAATTTTAACATTTTAAGCAAAAAAAAAATTAAGAAGTAAAAATATTAGAAGCTACTGTTTATAGAAATGCCCCAAACATTCCATATTAATATGAAACCTCTAAGGATAATCTTTTGAATATTTAAGAAATATATATTTGGAGAGACACTGAGAAGTCCCATTATAAGAGATACCCAATACTCAGGAAACACAAACATTTACTGCAATATCATCTAAGTTCTTCTTAGACTTTTTTGGCTTAGTAATCATAGATTTGTCAGAAGGCAAATCTAGATGAGTATACTCACTTTAGCTACCTACAAGATTCTACTATAAATCTTATTCTTTTTTCTGGCAATACAAACCTAATTGTTTTCTACATGTGTTATTCTAGTTTAAGTGGTTTATAATCTTATTGCAGTAGACAAATGACTGCAATCTCAGCAATTGTAACAAAAGAAAACTATGATAACACCTCTTCAGCTTTTGCTACCACTGTTTATTTAGCTTCCTTTTCTAATTAATTTTCTTTACGAGCTCTTGCAAATATATGATTAAATATAATGTTATATACTGGATATATCATTCACTTTGTTTTTAATTATTAGCTTTTAATATGAGTAAGAGAAGTTCTCCTTTTATGACTGTTTACATGAGTGTATGAACAGATAGATGTACTATTATGAAGCAAATCACATGTGCAAAATAAAAATATGCTAATGTTCATGGTCAGGTTTTTTTTTTTTCAGGATCCTTATGAGTTAGTATATTATGCTTTTTGGATCCAGTAATCATTTGACATGAACTACTTCAGTACTTTCAGTAGGAATAATGCAGACTGATGGAATGAAGTCTTTGATTTGCTAATGGAAAACAAATATGGCCTTGAGAGAATAATAACAATGATATAAGTAGTATGGATTTTTATATATCTCATTTATTTAGAGGTATTTCATTGTGTCCATTGAAAAACATTTGTGTGTATGTGTCTGAGTATGTGTGTGTGTGTGTGTGTGTGTGTGTGTGTGTGTGTATGCATGTTTTCTTTAAAATATTACTCATGTTAAGGTATATTGAAGAAACTAAAATCAATATTGTCTCATATAGTCATCATTAGTATTCACTAATAGAGATTTAAATGTTGATGTCTAAAAATTATGTCCTTTTATTTGTAAATTCTATGAAGGAGTGTATTAGCATGAATGAGACTTAGAGACAAATATGGAGGAAGGCTGAAATATTAGGGATAGGAAGTACCACAGTCAGTTCTCACCCAACTGTCTTGCAACTTCCTCAGCCTCACCTGTGTTCCCTTCTGCCTGTCACTTCTGTCAGTCAATTCTGTCAGTACCTTTTTCATCTCTGGGTTTCTACAAGCCCTTACATACTCTATGGCATCCATGTTAGGATATAAGGCTTGTAGCCTTGAACTCACTGAAACAGAAAAAATTCTGTCTCTGGAGTTATGGGATAAAGAGTGTTGTTCACTACTCCCAGTCTTCCCTGTGCTGAGATTAAAGGTGTGTGTGATTGACTCTTAGCTATTTATCCTTGTATTCAAGGATCGAGGATTTCCTGAGCTGTTTGCCTAGGATTTGACAGTGTGCTTTCCCTCTAATATTCAGGTTTTATTAAGTATATAATATATATCCACAAAGGAGCTTTTTTATCATTGGACCCATTAAAAATTAGGGAAACTAAAGACAGTATATATAGATTTTATTAAATTTGTATAAAAGAGAAGAAATATTGTAATGTTGCTTCAACCAACTTTGGGCAATAAATAATCTACTAACTACGTGACATTATATTAAGTGATCTTTTGTAGGCAGAGCTTTTCATTGGGACTGTCAGCTCCCAAATAACCACACACAGACTTGATATTAATTATAAATGTTTAGCCTATAGCTTAGGCTTATTACTATCTTGCTTTTTCAATTTAAATTAACTCATGGTTCCTCTGTATACTTTGCCACATGACATTACATTTATTCAGGATCACATGTTTAGGAATCTCTTGGAGACTCCTATTGACTCTATCCTTCCTCTTCCCAGAGTCATCTCACTTTGGCTTTTCTGCATATTCTCTTCTTGTGTGTAGCTATTGCAAGACAGTCTTTTATTAAGGCAATCAAAGGTATACATTCATAGTGTACAAAAAGATTATCCCATGGCAATCTTTCATTTCCATTTTGCAGAGAAGAGAAGTAAAACTGGAGTAGTTTTGGGTTCTCTGAAGGCTTTTTCCAGGGTGTGTTAGCTAAATTACTAGCGTACATTGTTTTCTTTATTTTGAAACTCAGTCAAGTAGACCTGTAGAGTTCTGGCATATAAGTTTTGCTTTATTGATTTTGAGTATACTTCTTACATTTTTCAGAAAAGTCAATTTTTTTAACCCAAACAACTTAAGAGTGTCTAGATGTTATTGTATTTCTTATGTGGCCCTATTCAACCATCCAATGTCATAGATACTCTCAGCAAGTTAATGCTTTCTTTTGGAGCCTTAATTATGCAGGTCTAGTTTAGAAAATTGGGCTGTGGTTAGAGATTTATTCTAAATTTAACTTGGCTTTCTGAAGCTCTCATTAATTCTTTTTGTTCTTATTATTTTGCTTTTTAAATGATGAATAAAGTCTCATTTTTTATCCATGTATCCCCTTGTTCAAACTCCCTTCACCCTTACACCCCTCCCAGTCATTCTCTCCTCTCCCTATCTTCTTATTATTAATTCTTTTAATTCTTCCATCTTCTAATGTTGTGTTTTGTATATGAACTTCCCTTGTTCAAAGAAATATCTTAAATTTTGAAAGTTTCTTTCCTGAAACAAGCAATATTCAGAGATGAGACTTGGAGAAAATTATTATATAATGCAGATAATGATGGATTAAGCCATGATGAATTCAAAATTTGATTATTATAATGTTGTGGAACTGAGGAAGATGTGGTTTTTATCAGCAGGTCTCTGAAGCATATCTTGCCAGAATATATGTATAATTGCCTTGGTCCTCTCTGTTGTTCTCCATTTCTTCTGGGCTGACATGAAATAATTAGATCCTTTCTGCAATTATTTCTGTAATTGGGATATGTTTGCATTATCTCAGTCTCACAGTAGTAGAGCCAGATTTCCCATGACTGAATATTCCAAAACTATTAGTCAAGGTAAAACATTTGTTATTTCTTTCAAGTGATTCTCTTGGGTGGTTGCCATAGTCATAAAAGTTTGATATGCCTGAATAGCACAGTGTAATCTTTTCTTCACAAATCACTTCAAGAAAGTCGTGATCCAAATAGTATAATCACTCATCATCATAAATTTTTCTTCTACATTAGCATAATAACATTCTTAGTGACCAGAAATATTAGCCAGTCATGTACTTCAGTCACATCAAGGAGGCAGAGATAATTAAGAAGGGAGCAGTATTCTACAATATACCTGGTTAATGACTTAATAAAGCAAGAAAACACAGTAACTTTCTAGAAGTGGCTAAGAAGGTTTATTCAGAGAAATTGATATTTTAAATGGGTTAAAAAATAGGTTATTTAAATAAATAGTGTAAATAGATATTTTGGATGAGGTAAAGCTACATCAAGCAGGAGAATTTGAAAAATGTTTAAATTTACAATATTGGAACACAAAATATCCAGAATGACTAAGTAGGCAGGCAGAAGCAAAGTGACATCACACACATGCACACACACACACACACACACACACACACACACACACACACACACACACACACACACACTGCCCTGTACTTTCACACTTTATCTCTAGCCTAAAAAATTCTGACTTCAAATCTTTACCTTAGTATTTACTTATGGGGCATTCATTCACTTTGGTTCCAATTGTGACTTTTGTGACTTTTATTATCATTTCTTTATTTCCCATCAAGTTTGGAGCACTGGCTCTCATCTTGTGTATATTGATCATTTTTACTGAAGAATGGTGCATGATACGGCAAAACACTACTTTATCCTGAAAAACAATGTTTTAGAATTGGGAAATTTTTGCTACATTGTACACTTAAAAGCAAAAACACTTATGTGGCTGTTGTAATTATTCTTCTTCCTCTTCTGTGGTGTTGCTTAAGCTCCATCTAATGTTTGAGTTTGGGTCATCATATCTGCCTGTATAAGCTGCTGGACAAAGCTTCTCTGATACTGATCAGACTAAGCAGCACTACTATGAATCTAATACAACATCTTTAGAAATTATTTTATTGACTTTTTTTCCATGTTTGTTCTACCCTATTTCTCTCATCAATCCCATTTTCAGACATTCAAGCAGTATCAGGCATGTCCTTCCTCTCCCGATGTGAGTCTCAGATTAGACCAGTCATTTGTTGAGCACTCTCACAAGCTCTCAGCCACAATTACCCTAGTATATCTTGCAGGCAGTGGAAGGCTGTGGGTCATGGACTTTGTGACTAGAGTTGGTGTCTCATTCTCACTACTGAGATCATAGCCAGATTCTAGAAGATAACTCATTTAGGCTTTATATTCTCCATTAATAGGAGTCCTCACATTTATGGGATCTGGGAAGCTTCCATTGGACTAAGTTTTCCTATCACACCCAAATGCCCACCTATTTCACTTGTTTCTCCCAGCACTTTCTTGTTCCTTTTGTCTCTCCCTGAATCCTATTCTCATTCTCATTCATCCAAACTCTACCCCAAAATCTCTTCTATTTATCCTTTACTGGGATCTCTAAGGTCCTTTATTTAACTTCTCTGAATCTATAGATTGTAGTATAATTTTCTTTTAATTAACAACTAATATGAACTTATAAATGAATACACCATTCCCTGCAGAGGAGCTCCTAATGCACTGATAAGGATATTGGGCTCTCCTTGAGCGGATTGCCAGGCTGAGCTAATCTTCCTTAGGACTTCTTACCCTTTGTGGGGAGGGGATGGGGGATGGAGAGGGAGGAGGATGAAAGCACACTGGGAGGGATTAGAACGAGGGAAGGGAGAAGGAACAGGGGGATACATGGAAAAATGCTTATAAATAAATAAAATAAAAACAGTTTTACATCAAGGTCTCTTAGACAGTTTAAATGAAAAACAATCAAAATTTACAACTAATAGTATATGTTAAAATTTAAAAATTAATGAGACAGGCATTAAAGCAAGTATTGTCATCATTTAGATGAAGCAAAATAAATATAAAGCCTAGGGTTAGTTGCAAATTGTAAGTCCAAGGCCAGGCCAAGTTGTATTTTCTCTAAAATCAACAAATAAGACACAGTAAAAAACTATGGATAGGAAAACCGAGTCACTGTAATGCTAAATTACATATACCAATCAGAATTAGAATGTGACAGAATTATGCATGAGTGTGGGAGATACATCTACACAATGGAGTAAGAAAAAATGATACCCTAAAATTTGCAGGCAAATGGATGGACTTGGAGAATATTCTCCTGAGTGAGATATCACAAACTCAGAAAGATAAGCAGGGGATGTACTCACTCATTAGTGGTCTCTAAACAAACAAACAAGAAAAAAGCCAATCATGTGCAAGCTGCAAATCACAATCAATAAACAGCTTGGGATCAGAAACACCCTGGACTGACTCTTCGGATACCACTCCACCTAAAGGAACACCTAATTCACTCTTGTGGGGGGGAGCAAAACTGGATCTGCCAGCAGTGGAGACTGAACTAAGCAATATTGGGTCAGTGGGACAATGGGACTGTCTGCTGCCTGCCCAAGGAGGGGATGGGGAGTTGTGGAGAAGAAAAAATGACCTGATGTGGCGGGAGGGGGAAGGGGCCTTGAATAATGATATACAGGGATAGAAAGTGTGACTTCTTTGTTCATAATAATACTTCTACTAATAATAAAGTATACAGAAAAAAAAAGAATGAAGAGGTCATTTTCCCATAAAAAAAGTTGTTCAACTAGGGTGATGTGCTAGAAGAAGGGGATGAGAAATGAGTAGATGGTGACAGGTTGGGTATTTCGAGGTCAGGGTGCTTTGTGACTCAGAAATTCTAGTAATATTCTCAAAGGCAGTAGGTCTGTATATGTAAATTTCTCAGATATCCCAGATGCCCAATTCCCTGTCTCTTCCAATGCCTTTATAAGAACCTAAATCTTAGAATAATACTTAATGCAAGAGTAGAATTTAAGGAATTAAAAAGTCTGTTCTGTCAAATTTCTCAAACTACTTAATATGCATAAAAGGAAAATGTGTGCTTTAAAAAATATTAAGAACAGAAATGAGAGATTAATTTTTTGTAAGGTTCAAAGATAATAGTTTGAAAATCTTTATAATCCACAAAAATGATGGAGAACAAATGAGTTAGAGAAATAGCACAATACGATTTCACATCCTAGATGGAAATATATTAGAAAATAAGTATTTATACTAGAAGTTGACTGATAATATTTGCCTTGAAAACTCAAAATGTACAAAATAGGTTTCAACTATGAAGTGCTTAGCCTTAAATGGGACTTCAATATTACATCATATCTCAAGTTTAGAGGATCATTACAGGAAAAGAGGAACAGAAAAAATTGTAATAGCTAGATTTAGTAGAAAACATCTTAAAAAACAGTATTTTCTAAAAAAGATATGGCAGTACTCACATAAATTTATAACAGTATAACTGTTTAAACATACAAGCATGAAAACAAGGCAACAAAATCACAGGAGTCCCAGGAAATATCACACTGAGATGAGGAACTATTGTAAAATGATGTCTTCTGGGAAAAGAAGAGTATCAATTTTCTTTGGGGGAATGACCAGTAATAGGCAGCCAGTACTTACTGGATGGCTATATACCCATGAACATATTGAAAACACTAAGTAGACAAAATAGTTTTAACAAAAGAGTACCTCTGGTGCTTGTTAGCACATCAGGTTGTGCTTTCATAGTATCAATAAAAAAATAGATCACATGAAGCTGTGAGGGAAAAAATAAGTCAGTGATATGAAAGCAATTAGAGGAAAAATTTGGATCAAAGCATATTATAAACACCTGAAATTCTCAACAATAAATTTAAATTGTGATTATGAAAAAGAAAAGCAACAAAACACAGAACATAATTTTGAACTGTTGCTCTATCATTTTCCCCTTTTCTTGTGAAATACAAACTCTCATAAATCTTGTAGCTTACTTTATTTTGGAGAAGGGTTTGGTAGGATAGCTGGTAGTCAAAGACTAGAAATACTCCTGTCTTCTTCACGATTTCCTTACCTCAAGACTGAAATAACAGGTCCCTAAATTTATGGTCCACTTTTGTTTTCCCTCACATGCATGTTTGATATTTGAACTCAGGTCCTTATGCTTGTACTTTATAAGTGTTCTTATCCACCAAACTATCTCCCTCTATGCATGTATTTGATTTTTTATTACAGCCTGAAAAGTTCCCAAGATTATAATTTATAAAATACATATAACTTCATAATAGATTTAATTGAAGACTTCTCCACAGTTATTGACTTTTAAATGTGGTCATGAATAAAAACATAAAAAACCTACAGAAGACAAGGGTATAGATTTGCATACATACTACCATTATTAAATTATGATGACAAAAATCCACAATTTATGAGATACTGTCATTCTAAATGCATGCAGTATGATAGAAGTTTCTCTGGAATCAGAAGACATATTTTTCTGAGTAAAATTGCTTGTGTGAAAACAGGACTATTTATTTCCTTTGCACAATCTAGAATGTTTCTCAAATCCCTACATTTCCCTAACAACTCCATTAAGACCATCATGTAATTGTGGTTGTTATTTAACTAGTGTTAGGAGTAAAAGTTGAGAGTTGTATGTAAGCAGTTGCCTGAAAAGGGGAATAAAATTATTGATACGTAAAGAATGTATTTTTTATTTACTTTATTATATTATTTTGAACAAAGAAGTCACACTTTCTTTCATTGTATATCCTTCTTCAAGGTCCTTTCCCCTCCCAAAACATCAGGTCATTCTCTCTTCTAAACAACTTCCCATCGCTTCCTTGGGCAGGGAGCAGGCAGTTCCAAAGTTCCATTGTCCCAATATTGCTTAGTTTAGCCACCGCTCCTGGCAGATACAGTTTTCTCCACCAACCTCAAGAATGAGTCAAGTGTTCCTCTAAGGGGAGTGGGATCCAAGGGGTCAGTCCAAGGTGTTTCTGATCCCAAGCTGTTTAGTAGTTGTGGTTTGCAGCTTGGGCATGCTTCTCTTTTTTCTTGTTTGTTCGTTTCTATGTTTGTTTAGAGTCCACTAATTAGTAAGTATATTCCCTGTTTATCTTTCTGGGTTTGTGACACCTCACTCAGGAGAATATTGTCCAAATCCATCCATTTGCCTCCAAATTTTAGGATACCATTTTTTCTTACTGCTGAGTAGTACTCAATTGTGTAGATATATCACAGTTTGTTAATCCATTCTTCAATTGAGGGACATCTAGGTTGTTTCCAGGTTCTTGTTATTACAAATAACACTGTTATGAACATAGTTGAGCTAATGCCTTTGGAGTGTGACTGTGCATCTTTAGGGTATATGCCCAGAAGTGGTATTGCTGGGTCCTTGGGGAGATTGATTCTCAATTTTCTGAGAAACCGCCATACTGCATTCCAAAGTGACTGAACAAGCTGATACTCCCACCAACAATGGAGGAGTGTTCCCCTTGCTCCGCATCCTCTCCAACATAGGCTGTCATCTGTGCCTTTTATCTTAGCCAATCTAACAGGTGTTAGGTGGTATCTCAAAGTTGTTTTGATTTGCATTTCTCTGATGGCTAAAGATGTTGAGCACTTTTTCAAGTGTCTTTCAGCCATTTGTAATTCTTCTGCTGTGAATTCTCTTTTTAGATCTGAACCCCATTTTTTGATTGAGTTATTCAAGGTTTTGGGCTCTAGATTTTTGAGTTCTTTATATATCTTAGAGATAAGTCTTCTATCACTTGTAGGGTTGGTGAAAATCTTTTCCCATTCTGTAGGCTGTCATTTTGTCCTATTGACAGTATCCTTGGATTATAGAAGCTTCTTAGCTTCAGATGATTCCACTTATTGATTGTTGATTTTAATGTCTGTGCCACTGGTGTTATACTTAGGAAGTGGTTGCCTGTGTCAGTTCACAGAAAGTTATTTTCCACTTTCTTTTCTATCAAGTTTAAAGACGCTAGATTTATGTTGAGGTCTTTAATCCACTTGGATTTGAGTTTTGTGCAGGGTGACAGGCTTGGATCTATTTGCATTTTTCTACACACTTCCATCCAGCTATGCCAACACCATTTTTTAAATATACTAATTTTTTCCATTGAATATTTTGGGTCTCTTTGTCAAAGATCAGGTGTGCATAGGTTTTTGGGTTAATGTCTCGATTCTCAATTCTATTCCATTGATCCACAAGTCTGTTTTTATGCCAGTACCAGGCTGGTTTTTATTTTTTTACTGTAGCTCTAGAGTATAACTTAAAGTTAGGGATTTTGAGGCCTCCTGAGGTCCTTTTGTTGATCAAAATTCTTTTGGCAATCCTGGCTTTCTTGTTATTCCAAATCAAATTGAGTATTGTTCTTTCAAGGTCCAAAAAATATTGTGTTGGTATTTTGATGGGCAGTACATTGAATCTATACATTGCTTTTTGTAGAATTGCCATTTTTACTATGTTAATCCTACCTATCCAGGAACATGGGAGAGCTTTCCATTTTCTGATATCCTCTTCAATTTCTTTCTTTAGTGATTTAAAATTTTTTCAAGCAGATCTATTACTTCATTGGTTATAGTTACTCCAAGGTTTTTAATACTATTTGCAGCTATTATGAAGGGTAATGTATCCCTTATTTCTTTTTCAGCTCTTCTTTCTTGAGTTTATGGAAGGGCTAATAATTTCTTTGAGTTAATCTTGTATCCTGCTGTCTTGCTGAAGATGTTTATCAGCCATAGAAGGTCTTTGGAAGAATTTTGTAGGTCACTTATGTATAAAATCATATTATCTGCATATAGAGAGTTTCACTTCTTTCTTTCCAATTTGTATCCCCTTAATCTCCACCCATTCTCTTATTGCTTTAGCTAAAATCTTGAGAACTATATTGAATAGATAAGGGGAGAGAGGACATCTTTGTCTAGTTCCCGATTATAGTGGGGTTGCCTTGAGTTTTTCTCCATTAAGTTTGATGCTGGCTGTAGGCTTCTTATAATTCGCCTTTATTATGTTTAGGTATTCTCCCTGTATTCCTGATCTCTCCAGGGCTTTAATCATAAAGGAGTGTTGGATTTTGTCAAAGACTTTTTCAGCATCTAAGAATATGATCATGTGGTTTTGTTCCTTTTGTTTGTTTATAGGATGGATAACATTTACAATTTTTGTATGTTAAACCAGCCCTGCATTCTGTGAGGAAGCCTATTTGGTTCTGGTATAAAGAATGTATTTTTAAATAAATGATTTGATTTTTTTAAGGATAAACTGGAAAACAACAATATCACACAAAAATTAATTTGGAATATTGAAGATTTTTAATTGTTGATAGAATTCACTAAGTTGTGAGTAAACAAACACTATTTAGTGGGGAGGATATCTTGAACTTGAAGCTTCTCCGAGATAATGTTACTCATTTCTTCAGCATGTAATCTATACACTGTCTCAAGGGGACTCTTACTATTCTATCCATCAGTAACCTAACAGTTCATACTATGGAATGTTATTTTTTTCTGAGAAAATTATATAAATACACAGACTGGTGAAAAGAACCTAGCAAATTATAGAAATAAATCTAGGAACATGAAGTTAGAAAATATTAGTTTGATAGGTGTATCAAGGAGCAAGAAGTCTGACTTATATTTTTCCTGGGTCAGAAAAGAGAGATATCAAGCTGTCCACTTTTAACTTACATTTTGCTTTTTTGTGTACCTGCAGCACTAAATAGTAACTATATATAGAAGAGCTCTTTATGCCATGATAAAACATTCAGACAGTGTCCTGAAGGCCCTGAATTCACTAAAGGGTTTTAATTTACAGAAAGAACATTAACATATTAATCTCAATTATTGCTGGTTACTTTCAATTTGTACTTAATGTTGCTTCCAGGAAACAAAACCAAATTCTGTAACCCTCTGCTTTTGCTTGTAAACATTATGTATTTTTCTTACTAATGAAACAATTACAAAAATATAAATGTTCAGTACAATAACATACAAATCTTTTGAGTAATGTTATAAAACTTGGTATATATTAACAACTCAGATTCATTATTTTTAATAAGTTGAATGCAACATTCATTACTCTCATTGCCATTTTTAGAGGTCACCAGATATGAAGGCCTCTGGCATCATTTTTAGTGATTTATTCACTTTAATATATAATATAAATCCTTTTATAGAAGAATGTAACTTTATTGTGCCAATAGAGCAATAAGGAAGGCATTCAGCATTTTTCTCCTGTATTGAATCAAATTTGTTGACTTGCTGCTCCTTAGAGTTCTTAAAATATGATGGCTTTCTAGATATATTTTAAACTCTACCCAAAGGATCTTGAACTTCACAGATCATATCTCTTATGTCACCCTGTCTCTAAAGTGGAGCTGCAATAGCTTCACTTGCCTGAAAAGAACTGGAGCTATGAAAATGATACTACTTTGCTTGACTAGTTAGAGAGCAATTGAAAGAGATTTAAATAATCCAAAATGCATTGATCCACTACTTAAACAAGAAGATATAAATGTAACAGGCTGAGCAGCAGCATTTGTGCAGTCTAAAGTATTCTCTATGTATGGATGGGTACTCTCATCTCTTAGAAAAGGAAAATAGGCTATCATTTATGAACATTTGTTTTTTGAATAGTTAGAATTCTTGCTTCCACAATTAATTGCTACTGTTGCTGTTTAGTTCAGAATCTTACTGTTAAGCACTGGGAAGCCTAGAATTTGCTTTGTTGATCAAGCCAGGCTCAAACTTCTGTTGATTCTTTAGGATGTCATTCATACATTATCTGTATCATCAAAAATTTCAGCCTTTTTAAAAAAAGTTCACTGCACAAACTGAATGATTTCTGATACTTTATAAACATATTAACTGGAATCAAATGCTGCCATTCACTGTTTCTTTATTACTATTGTAATATATTATTACAAACTTACTGACCTTACTGATTTAAACCTATTACTTTAAAGTTCTATAGGTAAGAAATGGGACCTAAGTTTTTCTAAATAAAATATGTCAATCAAGCTATCTTTTTTACTTAAAGATTTAAAATTGATTCTCTTTCTTCATCTTTTCCAGCATCTAGAGATCTTCGACTCTGACTCATGCTATTCATTGCCAAAACCAATAGTATAAAATCTTTAGCTATTCCTGTATCTGTCTTCCAATTACATTACATCTTACCTTACTAAACTTTCTGATTGTATCTGATAAAGTCTATATGGTTAGATCTAATGAACTTGTCATTATGGAATCTGTGGTTTTCTCTATTCCCCATAGGTCGTTTTTGTTTGTTTGTTTTGTTAATTTTTTACTCCTCCATCAATAAATATTTTATAAACAGATTTCTCTATTATAGAGAGTTGAAAGTATATTAAATCTTATGGAAGTCTTGTGACAAAAACAAAATAGTAAACAATAGGACAAGATCAAAGCTTCAACCAAGATAAAGTATAAGACTATTAAATCTATGTCAATGTTGTATATTTAAATTGGCTTCTATTATGCTCCTCTTTTTCATACATATGAGAATAATTGAGGCAGTTTATCAATCCTAATAATATAATTATAATATCCTACTTGTGTATGATTTTCATTCATTTTTTTTCAATTCTGTACTGACAATCTTCTGTACTTCCAAGTAAGTATTCCTATGACATTTATTCATTTTTTGATACCAGATCAATCTTAAACATTCCTATTTAATATTTTCTTTTTATTTTTCCAAACTAATAAGTCTATCCTTTGTGTTTATGCTTAATTCTGTACCCCTAAGCCAGTTTTCACTATGTCAAATTTTTACTTGTGTTTCTTATATTAGCAAAGTGAGTGTTTTTAAAAAGTGTAATTTTATGATTCTTAAACTTTATGATCACATATTAAATTTCTTGGTTTAAAGTTGATGGTTGTGGAGATGAAATCTTTAGCCAATACACTGTAGGGGTTCTGTAGTGATGCAAAAATCTGTTGCTGATTTAGTCTTTTGTCATCATTTCTGTCTTGCTGAAGGCACATGTAAGCTTCCAAAGGAAATAAACAACCAATTCTCTAACTCAGCTACCATAATTTTGACACAATAACTTTGAGGGTGCAGTAGGTGCAGTATTAGTATGCATACCTAAATGGCTATCAACTGCTCTCCAACTGGACTTAATACCTACTTGATGAAAAAAAGTTATTTCTTGTACTGGAAATCTAGCTAACCGATGCGTGCTAGTGAAATCATATTTACTGGAGTAAATCTAAAAACAAATATTTACTAAGCATGCATAAAACAAAAAAAAATCTATGATAAACATTCTCTTATACTTATAGATAAATGCAGTCTCACGCCCTTTCACATTAAATTATTTTTTGAAGCAGATAAATGCCATTGAAAATAACCATTTCTGAACAAAACTCTGATTTGTGGAGTCACGTTTCAATTTGTAAACCTACAAAAGATTTCTGTACCTTAGACTCAAGAAACATTGTAGAAGAGGGGACATAAAAATTATAGGACCTAAAGAATCAAAAAGTTTTCTGTGAAATTATATCATTTAGAAACATCAGGATCTATACCCATGAAGTCTCACCAGCACTACTGTCCAAATATGAGCTGAACAAGAATGACAACAAAAGACATATCAAAAGTAGACTACGAAAGATCATGAGGCCTCAGTCTTACAGACATAACTACAGCCACCTAAATATTGATAAGAGGGAAATAATTGTCTACTCCATAGAAGAAAGATTACATCAATTGCTTATCCAATACCAAATGGTCAGCGCTGAAAACATACATACAAGTAACAGTGTATTGACTCAGCAGGTAATTGTTATGAATATATTAAGGCATATATGTATGAGTGCATGTGGATACAATTAATTAAATGAGGCCAAAAATTTGAAAAATGAGACATCCTGTAATTTGCAAGAAAATAGGTAAAATTAGAAAAAAAATAATCCTGAGTGAGGTAACCCAGACCCAGAAAGACAAACATGGTATGTACTTACTCATAAGTAAATATTAGATATAAAGCAAAGGTTAACCAGTCTTTAATCCATAAGCCCAGACATGCTAGATAACAACAACCCTAAAAAATGCATGCATCTAATCCCCTGGGAAGGAAAACTAGATAGGTTCTCCTGGTTAAATTTGAGAGCATGGGAGGAGATAAAGGTAGTTGGAAAAGAACACTCAAGGGAACAGAATAGTAGGGATGGGTGAGGGACAGAGAAGGAAAACAATAAAATGGACACTTTGATAAAGGGAGCCATTGTGGGGCTAGAGAGAAACCTGATGCTAGGAAAGCTCCTAGAAATCCATAAGGATGTCACAAGCTAAGACTCCTAGCAATATTGGACAGGGTGCCCTAACTGACCTTCACTTATAATCAAATTGATGACCATCCTAATTGTCATCATAGAACCTTCATCTAGCAACTTATGAAAACAGATGTAGAGATCCACAGCTAAACACTGGACTAACCTCCCAGTTCAATGACAGACTTTTTCTGTCTGGCAGATAGTGTGTAGGGAGATCTGGACCAGCCAGCCTCTCCCTGGGGTTGGAGCAGGATGGTGGGTGTCGATGACCCAACACCCCCTAGCCACCAGGGGAAATCACATGCTGAGTCAGAAGCCTTGTTGAAGCAAAATCTCACTTTATTGCATCAGTCTCGGGCTTATATAGGGTTGTGAGAAGGGTATGAGAGTCTTGGGAAGAGGTAGTTGGGGTAGGGAAAAAGGGCCAATGGTATTTTACCATGTTAGCAGAGGCTAGGCAGAGGCAGTGCTGAGTAAATCACATGTGGAGTTTATGGTCAGAGACAGGTCGCCAAACTCTAGGAGGGTTTAGAAATTTATTCTGGGCCTCAACCCCATGGCCTCAGAAGGGCCTAACAGTCCAGTATAGTGAAAGAGAGGGAGGAGGAATTATATGAGCAAATGGTCAAGATCATTATAATGAAAGTCACAGAGAGAGCTGATCTGAAATAGTGGGAGCTCAGAGAGTCTTGACTGAAAACGGGGGACCCTAAATGCAACCAAACTTGACTCTCCAAATGCGAATAAAAATTGTGTGGATTAGGCATTTTGTGGGGCCTCTGGAAGTGGGGCTATAGTTTATTTTGAGTGCATGAAATGCATTTATAGATGAAATTACCTATAAAGGGATACCTTGGCAACCTTTGATACAGGGAGGAGGGGCTTGGTCCTACCTCAATTTGATATGCCAGAGTTTGTTGATTCCCTGTGGGAGTCCTTATCCTCTTTGAGGAATGGATTGGGGGGTGGTAGGTAGGGAAGCTGGGCATCAAGTAGGAGGAGGGAAGGGAAGAGGAACTGTGGTTGGTAAGTTAAAAATAAAAATCTTTTAAATAAAAAAGTCAAAAAATATTATAAGTTCATAAAACCAATGCATTGTTGAGTAAAATCAATTTGACAAAGGCAAAATTAAATATGTTCATCTTTTACATTCTCTAATTGCTTGTTTGATTTACAGTATGACATAAGAATATCTGTACAAATTATTTTGAACACCAAACTCCAACCTAATGAGTGCTGTGGTAACTTTGGAGGCAGAAAAATACAGTTTAGAGACTAGATTTCCTACCCCCTATATTTTAAAAAGCAGTATAGTTTTGTGTCTTCCTGTTATATAATGTGGTTTTAAATAATATTTTATATTTCCCTTCATAGGAGAATTTTTTAGTTCTGAAACATGATAATTATTGTTTACATCCAAATAACTCCTTATTTATTAATATAAACATCCATAATGCTCAGTTAATTGTAAAATGCAATATATATATATATACATATATATGTGTGTGTGTATACTCTGTGTTTACATGTAGATGTGTACTTGATCACACAAACCTATTCATTATATAATGTTTCTTATTGATTTTTTCTAATATAAAATTATTTGTGAATATAGAGAAGTATGTATTCATATATATATATAATTTCTAGTTATTAGTTTATCTATATATTTTAAATACAAATTCTCCTTATATTATCCAGATCATTTTAAAACTCAAGTGACTCTTCTCATTCAACTTCTCAAATACCTAGGTTTGTGGAGTTTCCTGCTACTAAATTATCCCTCAGGCCTTTATGTTTTAAAATTTTATTTATTGAACCTCTTTCTCTCGCATATGTCTGTGTAATGGTACATGTTTAGGTTGGGCATATCTATACCATAGTACTCCTGTACATAACAACTGACAAGTGTGTAAAGTATTTAGATTTGGTTCTCTCTTTCTACCTTGGACTGATTCTTAAGATGAAACTCAGGTCATGAGGCTTGAAATAAGAAATTCTTTTACCCATGGATCTATCTTCGTGACCCACTATAGATTTATTAGATACCTTTATAGTAATCTAAATCCAGACTTTTAATTAAACTTTATTCCCTTTTAATCACTTTTCATTTAGTAAAATTTTACATGTAGGTATAATTTTACTTGTAGATATAATGAAACAGATATACAAGTCAAACATGCTTTACAAAAAGGACTTTTTAAACTACTTGAACAATCAATGCAAATAACTCATCCCTGAAATCACCATAAATAAAAAAGAAAATGTGTACTCATTAAATTGTATTTATATGTATTTTTGCATAAATATACATGCATAATACATGTTCATATATACTAATATACGAAATAATGATAGCAAGAGAGACTATCAACTTAACAGCATGGAAAGAATTCAGGAGACATAGATAAGAAAATTTGGAGGCGGGAATGAAGGTAAATGTGATATAATTGTACTTTAATTAAAAACATTTTAAAGTAAACATGTGTATTTTATGTATATATATAAAATTTTCCACTTGTATAAAGTAAAAGAAAACATACATGCTAATAGATAGTTATACTTACCTATTTTTACATAAAAAACTGGATTTCTCATGTATTAGCATTTTAGAATATAGAAAACCTTCAATTTTCTCACAGATAACTGATATTTAAATTTTAAAATATTCAGTACTAAGACCACTATGCATAAATATATAGTGCAATTGGCAAAAGACTGTCTATATCTCTTGAAGACATTTTTAGAGTGCATTATCTAATGAAAATTCAAAACTATTTTAATATATTTTATAAAATTCATATATTTTTAATATCAAGTTTTAAAATCAAACATTATGACAAAATATAGACAAAAACAAATTTTTTCTAAAATGCAATGTATACATAAACACAGACACAAGCTGAGTCAAGAAGCCTTACTTAAAGGATTCACTCCTTTGCTAGTTTGAAACAAACTGAGCCCTTTCAAAAAATGCTGCTACTAAAAAGTCTTTGACTCTGTTCCCACTTTGTCTGTATGAATAGAGACCTTAAATCCATTTTAATTTCTTTTTTTTAGCTTCTTAAAATTCATGAAAGTAATTTTACTTGTATTTACTTTAGCCTCCTATTTATGTAATTTGAAATATTTAGTACAGTACTCTATGTATTCATAAACATTTGAATTGATTAATATGTTCATGTAAATTAAGCTTATATATCCTTTTAAAAATAAAAGGAACCCTTAAATTCAATATAAGAAGCTTGTGCTTGTACAGAGACTGCTGTGATACTGTGGAAACATGATATGTTACAGCTCAGGCTGATGCAACAAACCCACCACTGATACAGAAGCCTGCAAGCCGATCCAGGGCATCTGTGTACCACTGCATCTTGTACCATGGTCCACTTGGGAGACATGACTTGGAACCTGTTTTGGGCTCTGTTTTTGTGCTCTAGAACCCTTTTTCAGCTTTCTCATGCTTTATGTGGATATAAATGTACCACATTAGAGCACCTTTTGTAGTCAGAAGTTTCTGGTTGATCTAGACCTCATAATCACTTAGCACCAAATAATCACACAAAGGCTTCTAGTAATTACATGCTGTTTGGCTAATGGTTTAGGCTCGTTATCAGGTTGCTGTTACAACTTAACTCAACCCATTTATATTAATCTTTCTTGCCACATGGCTAGTGGCTTTACCTGTGTTTCATTATATCTTACACTCTTGGATAGCCACTCAAATCATCTCTCTTGACTCTGCCCTCCATCTCCTTTATCTATGCTTGGAATTTCTGCCTGCCTTTAAGCTGCTTAGCCATATGCCAAAATAGTTTATTATCCAAAGGTAATTCACAGAGTACAGAAAGACATCCCACATTGCCAATCACTCTTTTAAAAGTTGTCAAAGGTAGCATTTTAACTATATATTTTGTTTTGTCTATAATAAGCTGTATCTGTGTGTGTTAAATTTTCAACAAAGAGACTGCCCCTCATTCTCATATGTCAGAAAGTACACTATGAAACCATTACTTCTTGTAAAAAAAGGTAGATAACAGAAAATTTGCATTATAATTTCTGTTAAGGTTCTGGTAGTAAGGTACAGTAAAATGTGTTTATTTTTAAATCATGGCCCAAAACCCCACAAACAAATTTAATAACAGTCCAGTTCCTTCTGAGAATATTATGCTAAAAATAAAACATGACCTACAGTAAATTATAGAAAGTGTCATATTTTTTTTCATTTTTATTTCTTGATATTATCACAGATTATTACAAAGTAATTCACTTGCATGAATACTTTCTTTCATGCATCTATAATTTCAACATTTGGTTGCTTGGAAATTCATACAGAATCTATGCTGCGCTCTTACTTTAGGATTCACAAAGACTATTAAGATAAAAATCTGTGAAATAATGTTTATTTGATATGTGGCCCTTTGTTTGAGTTAGTAAGAAAGACAACTGGACAATAGCTGGACAGGTAGATGTTAGATGGAATTTGCAGAAAAAAAAAGAGAGTATGAAGAATAGGAGTCTCTTGGAGTCCAAAAGCGAAAAGGAGAAAATTATATACTTGTTATACTGAGAAAAGGTATCAAGATGTGGCACAACATAGATAAGAAATATTGGCTAATTTAAAATGTAAGACTTAGCTTCTAACATGCCTAAGCTATTAACCAAATATTGAAAATTAATATTAACCTATATATTAAACATATGTAATTGTGGGATTGTGTTCTTTTTCATTGTAAGTATTTTTTACTCCTATTGGTTTAATAAAATGTTTTTTGGCCAGAAGAAAGTATAGATGGAGCTAAACAAATGCAGGAAAGTGGAAGAGCAGAGCAAAAACACCAATAGACACAGAGGAAATAAAACAAGAATGCTGCTCTGAAAAAGGTGCCAAACCATAAGGCTAAATAGGATAAAAATTATGGGATAGTTTAAAAGTAAGAGTTAGCAAACAATAAGCCTTTGCCATACGCTAACTAGCTTGGAGCACACATACATACATATACACATACTCACAAACACACACATCTGAACTTTTGCCTCATTCTATCCAGATACTTTGTTCTCACTCTGTTTCTTAGTGTAATTACTTAATAGTTTTGGTTTTGATCACTAATTAATATGTTTAGCATCATGAATATATAGCTGGTATTCATTCACGCATCTTACAATAATTTATAATGATTACTCTGTTTTTTCATAAAAGTCTTTGTAAACCTTTGTACAAATAATTGTATCCATTTTTGCTAAGTATCCCATTTTCAAACTCCATTAAAATGTTTACTTACAACAACTTTAAACATGTTATGTAAACAATCATTTAACAGCTTTGCTCATGTTATACCCTTGCTGGACTCTGTAGCTGAGCTGTTCAGTTAGAATCTAGGATGTTTTCCCTATGTGCCAACTGCACAGCTTTCATTTTCATGTTTTCTTTTATTATCATCATTATATATGTAGTTTCTTTTTTATGGTGGTACCTACTTCCCAGATTTCTTGTGTATACAACATTTGATTCAGCACTCAGATTCTCTTTGGGTTTAGCTATTGAAAATTTTCATACCAAAAATGATTGATCAGCTTTTATAGCTATAGATTTTTCATCCAAGGTAAACCCCATCCAGTACATAATAAAACAAAAAAAATGTTTGATATAAAAGTTAAATAACTTGCAATCTGAGTTCAATTCAGAAAAATTTTGAAAGGCATTTTTAGATCCCATAAGCAAGTATTATAAGAAACCACTATCTTTGTGTCTGCATTATAACTCAGTGTTTTTAATTCCACACTTGTTAATTCTAACAGTATTCTAGAATTCATACCCTACATGTTATAATCTACTCAAATTTCTTTATATGGGGTCCAATCTAAAACAATGTCTTTAGGTTTTTAATGCAGATATCTTCTAATAATTTTCTGAAAATAACCATTGAGTGAATCTTCCACACTTCATTTTCATCATTTGTACATTGAATTTAATATTAGACTAGGTTCTTACATCTTCATGGAAGTAAGAAACTTAGGGTAGATTTCATGTATCACTTAAACAACAATGGAGAAATATTACATCTCAATAAATTGTCTTGTTTTGCAAAATAATTGACAGGTTGCAACACAGACGGTTTCTTAACAAGACTAGTCTTTACAGGGTATATGGATGGATATAGAACTATAATCTTAGCTCTGTGGGATACTGAGTCACAAAAAACACAGCTTCAAGATCTGGTTAGGCTGTAAGGCAAACTTAATAACAATTAAGTCAACTTTGTAAAATTATGTCTCAAAATAAATGAAAATAATTAAAAGTGGCATAAGAAATCTTAATGTTGGACTGCTTTTCTATCATTTTGAAGCCTAAGAGTTTTATTTTTAGTAGTAGAAAAAATCATATTCCTAGATGTAAAATAGTGATAATGCTGTTTAAAAATTTGTTTGTTAAACATTCTACATAAACAGTGGAATGGAGAATGTAATAAATACAATGGGAATCTGGCAAATTAAAAAGATATAAATAAAAAATAATTACATGGATTTACCTGAGCTCTGCCTAATGTTTGGTTGTGATTTCTACATCTGCTTCCATTGGTTGCTGGATGAACATGCTCTAATAATGACTGAAGTAGGCATCAATTTATGAGTATAGAAGAAAATTATTGGAAGTCATTTCATTGAAAATATGGAACACAGTTATCATGGAATTACAAGACTGCTATATTTATATATTAGGGGAATGTTTATTATTTTAAAGACATTTACAGTATAAAGGGAATTCAGAGGGGAAAAGGGAGAAGCAGTGCACAGGAAATTGCCACTGAGCAGTTGTCCCTAACCACGCTACAGGTCTAAAAGGGGCCGGGCTCTCTCCTCTTCCCAGGCTCTTTTTAGTTAACTATGCCATGCCCAGCTCCAGTTCTTTGATGTCATCAGAGTTTACCTGGGTAGCTTCTGATTTCCTGTTACAGCTCCCCCTTTTGTCTAAATAAGGAAGTTTTAAATTAAGTATAAAACTACATATTATAGGGATAATTATAAGGTTGTGCCTGGGGAAGGGAAAGACACTAATATAAGCAAGGTCACACTATAACAAACAACAAATATGAGGTGTATTTTAATGTTTAGAATGTTGATATGAGGCAATGTACGGGAGTTGTTTTAAAGCTGTTTATCTCAAATAATAAAGTTTTAATATTTGAATGATTTTGTTGAGATGCGAAGTGATAATAACCTCAACTATTTAGTCTTTAACACTATCAAGACTTGAGAAGGAAAATATATTATCTGTATGACAGAAGCATGAGAGAGTACTTTTAAGATTTAGGAGAGGATGACAATGATTAATTACTTGGACAGTCATCTACCACTTTTTTGTATAGTGGAAGCATTTACTCTTTTGGCTATTGGCCTAGGATGTCTGACAAGTCTCTATAGAAGCAGGGTATTTTTGGGTAAGACTTTCTTATTTTGTCTAGGCAGGCTTTGGCAGTCTCTATCCTTTATCTTGCTCATCTGTATCTGACAATATGCACGCTGACAGCAGTCAGGGAAAGTGTTAGTCTTTTGCCTCTCAGGCCATTATTCACCAAACAAAACAATCTCTTTGCAAGATGTCTGTGATGCTCAACATCACATCAGGAAAGGAACAGTGATGTCAGAAGTTGTTGTGTCTTTCAAGGCCAAATTTTAAATAACAAAAGCTTGAATGTCATATTTTCCCATTCTATGAAGTGGTTGAAGATGTCTATCTATTTGGTATATTTAACATGTTTTTGAAAAGCTAGAGTATCTTGACTGTTATGTGGCAAATTTGAGTAGCCATAATCTGCAATTTTTGTCAACCAAGAAAGTAAAGCTTATATTGTAAGAATAGGCATTTCAAAAATGATTGTATAACTCTTTCGTAATAATTTTAAGTATGACAATCTTATGAATATTAACCAAGATACACATTTTGTATCAAATGACAACAATATCTTAACTATATATCATTGTATAAAATATCTAAACAGAGTTATATAAAGCAACTTGTGTATATATTATAACAAATGTTATGACTAGCATAAATAATTAGAGGTAGAAATTGCATTATGGAAATGATAATGTGTTTAATATACATCAATGTGTAAAATATTTTAAACAGAGGTAGATACATGTGCAAAATAGGGCAATTATATTTTTAACTTTGTATTAATATATATATTATCTCACTCAAACATAAGCATGGCTCATAGACTCACAGGGACTGAAGCCAAAATCATGGAGTCTGTATGTTTCTGAGCTAAGTCCTCTGTATATATGTTATGGGTGTATAACATGGTATTTTGTGGTAATCCTAACAATGGGAGTTGAGGGTGTCTCTGATTCTCTCCCATGTTTTGGGGATATTTTCATAACCTGTGTTGCTTTATCTAGCTTGATATAAAAATTTGTGCCTACCCTTATTGTAACATTTTATGCCATGTTCAGTTGATATTCCTAGTTGGCATACAATTTTCTGAAGGGAAATGAAGGAGAACTGAAGAGGTAGAGGAAAGAACTGTAAAGAGAGGAAGGAAAGGAATCTGTGTTGGAGTGTAATACATAAGAGAAAAATAAAATGGAAAAAATTATACAAAGTAAAAAATTTCAACTGGGATTTATTAAAACTTAAACAAAACAACTTTGTATCTCAAGTTAGTATTCTCTTCCACTTCACACTATGCATTTAGATACAATAGATATATTTTAATTTTCAAGCTAATTTTTTGAGGTGGATATTTTTAATGTTTTCTTCTTACCAACAGCAGTGATGATCATCAAAATTATTTTTTCCAAAATATAAGTTTTTGAGTGTAGTAATTAATGATTAATTAATTAATCATTAATTAATTAGTTCACTGAATTTATACCATGTCTTAAAATATTGATTGCTTTCCCTATGAGATATTTTGCTTTTTCTTAGTTTATAAAATTCTGTTAAAATAAGCCATGTAAAAGTTGCTCACAGCACAAGACAAATGTATTACATGTACATTTAGTTTTATAATGTTTAATATAAATAAATTTTGAAATGATTTACATAGCTGTCAGCTATATTGGATCTGGAATCAACTGAAATTCAATGTGTCAGATAACCCACTGAGGGACTTTCTTGTGTTATTTTTATTATTATTGAAAATAAGTTTTTTCTCTTATAATAATACTGATTACAGTTTCCATTCATTCCATTCCTCCCAGCTTGTCCCAACTCCTTCTCCAGAGCATCTCCCCATCTTTTTCCTCTTCAGAAATAACAGACATCCAAGACAAAGCCAATAAGTTAGAATCAATTCTACTCTCAAAGGTAGAAGTACCACAAGAATACAAAGCTAATAGCCATAACATATGTGCATTGGATTTGATGCAGACTCATGTAGGCCTTGATCTTGCTGCTTCCATCTCTATGAACCTATGTGAGCTACATCCTATCTCTGTTGTCCAGCCCCCAACTCTTGTGGACACCTCTGATGTATCAAAGAACCTTATTAATCTGACTATATAAAATATAATAATGCATTCTAAATGTGAGTAGTACCTTCTTGTAGGTTTCTAGATAAAACTACAAAATAAAAATAATTTTGGGTTTTATTGTTAGCCTTCATTTTGCTGCTAAGTTCAACTTTTCTTGTAGCATTCTTTTACTGTTAGAACCCAGTTCTTTGAACTTTCAACATAGACTGGCAAAAGAAATCTCATCAGGAATGTTCCAGACTGTCAACAACAGGTATGGACTCTGAAATATTGAACTTCATAGACTGAGGAACTACTGTAGTCTCAGTCTCTGTAGTGTGTGACAGTTCCTGTTGGACTACTTTGACTGTATCCTATAAGCCAATAAAATAAATCAAACACACACATTATATATATAGTTTTATTTATATATTAATTATAGCAATATCATAACATATTACTTACAAGTTATGCATCATATAATATATAAAACAGTTAAATATATAGGACAGTTTTACATTTTTATAAACAATGTAATCATGTTATGGTATATATTATATATGTACATATATATGTTTCTCTCTGTGTTTGTGTGTGTGTGTGTACTAAAGAGAAAAGCAAATATTTATAAGACACCAAAGTTGGGCAAATAAAAGGGTTTGGAGGAAGAAAAATGTAAGGAAAATTGATGTAATTAAACCTGTTGTAGGAAGTTTCCCAGCCCATTTGAGGCCAGAGGTTTCAACCTGCCTAGCCTACAACAGAGGTTTGGAACCTGGTTCGCAGCGGCTCCTGTCCCCCAAAGAAATGAATCAGATGCTTATATTACTTCATACTGTTTGGCCCATGTCTCATGCACATTACTAGCTAGCTCTTTAATCTTAATTCAACCCATTTCCATTAATCTTCCCACCACGTGGCTCATCCCATGGCTGGCCTGTATCTCTTGCAGGTCTGTCTTCTTCGGAGGTCATAGGGAGACTGACTAACTCCACCCTTCTCTACCTGCATGTGCTCTGATCCTCCACCCACATCAATGGTGCTCTATGTAGGCCAAAACAGTCCTTTATTTACAGCATACAAGAGAACATTTCCACCACATTTCTTCTTTTCTGTCTAATTAAAAAGGAAGGTTTCACTTTCCATATAGCAAAATTACAACAGAACATCGCTCAAGCAGGAATTACAGTCACAATATTCAGTCCATTTGTATTCACAAAATTAAAGAAAATATTCCATTATCTACCTTATCATTGTGAATCTAAAGTTTCATATCTAATATACCTTTTAAACCAAAAAGAACTATACCTACAATTATTTAACCTTCAACCACATCAAAGACCACAGAAGGATATATTAATCTGCAAATAAACAGGATGTGCAAGCAACTTCCAAAGTGTAGAAAATGACAAAGATGACCCATGTCTGCCTGGACAGTCACCCAAAGTTCCTTTATAACATTGGGGTATTCATCTTCAGCCTTTATGGCCCAAAGTCTCTGTCATACCTTTCAGTGATGCAGGAAATCTGACACAGTCCATCAGTCACTTCTCCTTGTGTTCATAAGGATGCCTGGCAATGTTTTCTGCAAAGCAGGAACATGAAGAACCCTCTCGGCTTGTTCTGCCAATGATCAGGGGTCACTTTCCTATGGAACCTGCATGTCCAGTTTATACAGCATTCTATCAAGCAGTCAATTCCAGAACAGTTTTTTGTCCAGTGGCTAACTGCTGCCACAAAGTACTTTCCACATGAAGTTTCTTCTATGCCCATCATTTTCCTGAAATATATTGGTGCTGCCAGGAGCAGACCTGTCTCACTGTCCAGGAAAGTCTAAGTTATTAAAATATTTTAAATGCCATATTCTGCATGTCTTTGAAATGTTTGAATACTATCTATCTAATTGAAATATATCTTTGTATACCTACAAAAACCTAACTAACATGACTATAAGTTTGGTTATCATAGATGACTATTAATCTGCATTTCTCAATTACACATTACAATTTTAAATGAGTTATATCAGCATCATACCTTAATCAAGAGTAGAAAAATACGTACAGCATAACAAAATTAACCTTAAGTTTATATCAATGAATCAAAATCCATTTATCTTTTCTAATCATTTCTATATAATATCCTCCTCCCTCCTTTTTTTTAAAGATTGACTATAACCATTAACCATTTATAATGAAAACAAACATTAATAAGTAATATTTTTGGGAAATTGGGAATAGTTTTCTTTCTTTTACTGCTGCCTGCTGTCAAAGGACGTTTATCAAATGGGGTTTTGAAGCTGGATCATCTCAACTGGCCATCTTGAAGCTGATCCTCTCATCAGAGAATTTCAGGTGGCCTGGGCAAATGAAACCACATTTGCCTAGAACCAATTCACAGGTTTTGATCTTCTGTGGAGAGAAAAGCAGAAACTCTTTTCCCAAGTAACATATTCTTATAAACAGATTTTAAAGTCAAGACATCTTTAAAATATAAGTATTCGTTTAACTTAGCAGCCTTAGCAATCAACTGTCTCTCTGCAATTAGCTCATTAAAAGTTAAAAAATTAAAAGAACACACAACCAACATAATCCAGACTCTTTGTTTATCTGCCATTTTTACATGGCCTTTATCTTTATTTCTATTTCTCCTTTTTCAAGGGCTTTCTTCAGCATCTTTTTCTCTCTCTCTCTGAAGCCTATGCATATTTTACATACATTGTGCCCCGTTTAGAGGTTTTGTGAGTCTAAATCTGTCTTATTGAGAATTCTTAATCATTTTCTAACCCAAAGAGCTTTTAAAATGTCGGTATCACTTTAACTGCTGACTCTGCCCCTTTTGGCAGCTTTTCAATATAGGGAGGAGCCTGCATTCTGCTGCTGCCGGCAACCAGAGTAGACTCAGGAAATGCTGCTAACAGAAAAAGCTTTTTAAACTCTGTTTCCTTTCTGGTCAATATAGGGAAAAACCTTAAATCAATCACACATATGTCAACCCTTCTGTGAAACGCATGAGTTTGAGCTGTGTGCTGCGGATGCACCATTTTTAAATTCCTGCCTGACCACCACACTGTCTGTGTAACATAAATCAATTCAAATACGCAATTCAGAAAGCTGCTTTTGGCTCTGTTTCAGTGATCTAGACTGCTCTTTAAGCTTTTCAAACTTTCTCAGACTTTATGTGGGTGTTCGGCCCACCCAGGGACACCATATGCTGTTGGAAGTTTTCCCGGGCCATTTTGGCCCAGAGGTTTGTGACCCAGAGCATGCTGGTGAGGTGTTTAACCTGGTCCGTGCCGGCTCCTGTCCCCCAAATAAATGAATCAGATGCTTATATTACTTCATACTGTTTGGTCCATGTCTCATGCACATTACTAGCTAGCTCTTTCATGTTAATTCAACCCATTTCCATTAATCTTCCCACCACGTGTCTCAGCCCATGGTTGGCCTGTATCTCTTACATGTCTGTCTTCTTCAGAGGTCAGATGGAGACTGAATAACTCCACCCTTCTCTACTTGCCTGCGCTCTGATCCTCCACCCACTTCTACGGTGCTCTTCATAGGCCAAAACAGTCCTTTATTTACAGATTACAAGAGAACATTTTCACCTCCTAAACCATTAATCACTAGAGTTGTGTTAATCTCTTAGTGTAAGTAGTTGACATATGTGAGCTAATTATGAACAATTCTAGCATGAATTGTAAAAAGCTCTTTTCTAGGATAGCCCCTGAGACAGAGAGTAGAAATTGAAAACTGAAAGTCAGATAGAAAAGTAGAATTTATTTCTTTAAATAGCATAGGAATAGTGCATAGTTAAGAGTTTAGAAATTAAGTTACAATGAATAGAAAATAATAGTAATGCCATTAATTATCTATGTAAACCTTATTGTTTAAAATTAGCATTATATTATAAATAGATGATTTTCTGTCCAACCTGGTCCCAAAGTTATTTTTCAAATAGTTATTGAGAAGTATAATATTACTTTTAAATATTTTGCCAATTGTTCAGGACTATTACTATCTAGCTTTTATACCTTAAATTAATCTATTTCTATTAATATATTTATTGCCACATAGCTGTGTCATTACCAGTTTGCTGGGATGTGCTCATTGGGTGGCTGGCTAGCATCTCCAAGACTCTACTCTTCTTCTATATGCTCATTTAGATTTTTTACGTGGATTTTTCCTGATTTGCCATAGGCCATAGCAGTTTTAGTTATCAACCAATGAGATATAATTAACAGCATTTGAGGAAAGGGCAGTTATTTGCCCAGTGGCTAACTTTTGCCATAAAATAAATTCCATATGATGCTTTTTTTTTATTTCAATCATCTTCTCTGAAGTGGTATGGTGCTGCCAGGAACAAACACATCTTGTTTCCACACCAAAAATAATTTATTTAACAAAAAATCTTAAATGTCTTAATTTGTAGATCTCTGAAGTGTATAAAGACAACCTATTTAAAATACATCACCGATTTACCCTGAAAACATACCTAATCTGACTACAAGTTCAAATGTAATAAGTAACTAATTACCTGTATTTCTTTACTATTCTAAATAGTTTGCAATAATAATGTTGAAGGACTAGAAATTCACATTTCATTCTTTAATGAGCTGTGCACATTAGATATCATGTAAGAGTAAAAATATATGTAAAGCATGTTCTTAAAAAATTAATCACAAATTTGTGTTAGCTTACACAATTTGTATACAATATACCAATTCTAATCCAATGTAAAATATGTAAAACTAGTAGTTGCTTTTTTTAATCTATCCTTTAATTTTTTGAAATCCATATTCCCTTTTTTCTTCTCAAATAGATTTAAAAAATCTACCCTTTTATCCTATAATATCTGTATTCCCTCTTTTATTTTCAAACAAGAAGCTTGAATATTATCTTCCTTGTTCTATCATTACCAGTAGAAATTTTATCTGCCCACCCTAAATAAAAAATGACAAATATCCATAACCCAATGAACAACAAAAAAATCACCCACTCTAACTTTTGGAAATGTGGGCGTTTTCTCTTAAAATTACTTTCTTTTGTCTAGGAGTAATTTAATAATACCATTTTCTGATTTTTGTCAAGAATAAATAGACTAAATATTTTAAAAGTAATTCTTGCTTAATTACTTTTTTATATGTAATTATACTATGTAAAAGTTACAAACTTTCTTTATGATTAGACAAAAAGTAGAAATGTTTTGAAATAATGCTTCTGTACATTAGAAAGATGTTTTACTTATATAAGTTTAATAAAACATTGATTGGCCAGTATCCAGGCAGGAATTATAGAAAGGGTGAATAGACTAGGAGATTTCTGGAACAAGGAATGGTGGAATCAGTAGTCACCAATCAGATACAGAGGAATCAAGATGAGAATGCCTTACTGGTAAAACCAGCCACGTGGCTAAACATAGATAAGAAATTTAAATGTAGAATCTAGTTAGTACTAAATAAACCTGAACTAATAGCAGAACATTTGTATGTAATATTAAGCCTCTGAGTCAATTATTTGCAAAGAGGATGCTGGCCATTTGAAAATTGTGGGATGTGACATAGAAACTTCTGCTTACCAAATACTTTGATTTTTTTAAACAAAATACACTAATATTTATTTTTTTCTTTTTTATTATGAATAAAGAAATTTCCTGTCCTTGTATATACTTATTCAAGATCCCTTCCTGCTCCCACCACATCAGGTCACTCTCCCCCACATCTTCCCATCTCCTCCCCAGCATGGGCAGGTGGTCCCAAGGTCCTAAGGTTCCAATACTGCTCAGTTCAGCCTCCACTCCTGGCAGATCCAGTTTTCTCCTCCCAACATAGAGAATGAGTCAAGTGTTCCTCTAGGGGGAGTGGGATCCAAGGTGTCAGTCCAAGGTGTTTCAGATCACAGGTTGTTCAGTGGTTGTGGTTTGCAGCCTGGGTATGTTTTGCTTTTTTTCTTTCTTGTTTGGAGTCCACTAATGAGTGAGTACATCTCCTGCTTATCTGTCTGGGTTTGTGATATGTCACTCAGGAGGATATTCTCCAAATCCAACTAATTTTTAAATTAGTAACTTAGTAATACTAGGCTTCTAGTTACTTTGGCTTAATATTGACATTAATTATATTCTGAAATTAATCATACTCAAACTTTCTATACTGGAGATATTTGATGTGAAGTGCTAAGAAAACCTGTTTATTTGTGAAGAAAACATGCAAGTTGAGAAAATTTTCCATATCAATCATCAACATATTACAAAGGAAAAATCATTGAAATTATGCAAACTACTACAAGGATAATTTAATTAGATAAAATGGTATAAAATTAAGAAACTATTTCATGAATATATAAAACAAAAGCCAGTAAATGGTATCAGTGCATAACTTTTTCAATAAACTTACCAAAACTGCAACCAAATTTTCCAGTCTAGCTATGTGACAGATATAGGAGAAAGAACTTACCATTTTTTAATTTAACTGTTGAATGTAAACAATGAATACACATTTATGTTTTAATATATTGCATAAATTATTGTAACTAAGTACAAATATATTGATTGACATATATTTCTGTGAACACAGGTCATTAAGCAGATACTCTGATATATTTGACAGAAATTTTAAAACTCTTTTAATAAAACAAAATTGTAGATAGGCATGCCTAGCTGATCCTACAGCCATTTAGACACAAATAGTTATACAGATGCTTCTATTAGTGATAAATTTCTTGGCCTATGAGTCAGGCTTATTTCTTGCTAATTCTTACTCTTAAACTAACACATGATTCTTAACCATGTTTATCCACATGGCTTAGTAACCTTTATACAGTGCAGCTTCCTCATCTTACTTCCTCTGTATCTCACTGGCATCTCTTTGCTCTTCCTTTTCTCAGAATTCTCATTATCTGGTCACCCCACCTGTACCTCCTATCTGCCTAGTCCCTGGCCATTATGTGTTTTATTAAACAAATATTAACAGTGACAAATATTTACAATGTACAAGATTATTATTCCACAGCATTTTCCCACCTATATCTATATGGTTTTAAGAAAAACACACATATATGACATGAAATAAAAGTGGTTATATTTGAAAAGAGAAAGTTATATACTCTAGGTGTTTGAAACAAGAGAAGCAATTTGAGAATAGGAAAATAGAATGTGACAAGCATGAGTAAAAAGTCACAGTAAAAAACTATTTAATGGGAGGTAATATTTATATAGTTCTCCCATATTTTAGTGAAAAATTTTGTTTTTGAATTAGTATTATAGGATCTTGGCCCTAATGGATATATAATAATTAATAATTTTAAAGTTGAATTTGAGAATTAAGCATTCACAAATACATATGTATCCACAAACTTTATTTAGTAATAATAATCTATTTTCTCAAAATATGGCAGACTTAAAATAGTTTTTGAATGATTATAACTCAATTTCATGTTATAATATTTGTTCAACTTAATTGCATCTTATTGAATTAATAATGTTTTGTGAACTAGCAATATGGTATAATATCTTAGAACCTGGGTACTTTCCTGAAACCTCCAAATCACACATTTACTCCCTTTTAAAATATGTCTTAGCTTTCAGAGTTTAGAAAGTATTATTCAAAATTTTGGCAGGCTGGTCATGTTGTTTTTTAACTTTACACACACTATTTATGCTTCATTTATTTCAGTGACTAAATTTAAAGTACTCATTTATTCATAAACCCTACTGTTTGTTCAGTCAGCTTCTATATGTTTATATATCTAAGCAACTTTTGTAAGCTTTCCAGAATAAAAGTTTTATTACAGTGTTCCCTTCTTTTATAAGTTATCTATATATCAACATAAAAATCATTAAATAAATATTTATATATGTTCAGATGACTGAAAAGTAGCAATCATAACCAGAGAAGGTGCCAGGGTATTGAAGACTGAGTCACCAATTAAGGACATTGCTCAAATTCAATCATTCTTAGTATACTACAAAGAATATAATAAAAATGAGATTTCAATTTATAACTGCCTGTTAAAGACAAGAAGTAATTATAGACAGACAGAGATAGGAAGGGAAAATGAGAGCCAAAAGAGGAGGGAAAGAAGGGATCAAAAGTTAAATGATGGTAACATTTCAATGCCTATTGTGTCCTAGTAATTGAATACTTTTTGACAAATACTAATACTCAAATGGCTAAGTTAATGGTAACAAAATATCTATCCTCATATCTTGTCAACCATAGTATTTGTGCATTATTCTTTAGACTGGAATTTTTCCTTTTGTTCTCTCCCCTTCATTTGTTGAAAATAGTTTTTTTTTCTTACATAATATATCCTGATTTCTGTTTCTTCTTGCTATTCTCCTCCCAGTAACCTTTTTCCTCTCCAATCTGGATCTGCACCCTTTGGCTCTCATTAGAAAACAAACAGACACCACTGGAAGGATTTCAATGTGCTCTATATGCTCTGGAAAATGGTTTGACAAACCCTTTCAATTATAAATAATTATCCCGTGATCCAGTTTTCTCATCCCAGGTATTTCACCAAATTTCTCATATTAACACAGATGTCTGCCTATTATATTAGCATCAGCCCTATTCATTAATTGCTTGAAATGGCAAGCAATCAAGAGATTATTACATAATAGGGTAATAATAAAAGATGTATCCTTGAAATGGAATAGTATTTAGTGAAAAAATACAATGATCCATCTATTAATAAACATGAAAGAGCTTAACATGTGGTTGCCAAGTATCAAAGTCAATCTGAAGGAATCCTGCTGTATAATCTCAGCAATACAATACCCTAAAAGCTGAAACTATACAACTTTGCAAAGTTGTAACATCAAATTACATAATAGCATTATGACTTTGTCAAGAGACATAGAATCATTCAGAACAAAAGTATAACAATGTAAGCTGCAGAAATTAATTTATAATAACAAATCGACATTAGCCCATCAGTTGTAGTGTACCACATGGCTACAATAGGTTAATAACAAAGGAATCTTCATCATGTATGGTGGATGTAAAAGAAGTAAAATCCTTTCCTGTTACCTGTTTAAGTTCTCTAAACCTCTAAAACTTCTTTAAAAGGAAAAAAAAAAAGAAAGATTCTTCATTAAAGGTAAAAGTTAATAATAAAACTATAGTAAAATGACTCACCCAGGGAGAGCAGTTTCAAGAAGATATACAATGACGTCCATAAACCTATTAAAAAATGTTTAACTCTTTTGTAATATTCTATAGTCTAGCAATGTGGCCTACAAATTATACATGAAATCTTAGCAACCTCAAATTAGGATCTGTCTTTAACTGTCCAGAGTCTATTTAGTTTACCTTCTGAAACCAGTGACTTCTGTATCCCACCCTGGCTGTCTGTGATTGCAAGCAACCTCCAGATAGAAACTGCCTCTGACTTAGCATTTCCTACTCTTCAAGGTTCACAGCATTCCAAAGGTTTGATTCAGCCTCTTTCTGTAGATTTTTGTTGTTCCTGCTGCTTCTCTTTTTACTTATTTATGTAAGGGTGGTGTGTGAGTACATGTGCTCATTTGTGAAGGGCCCCAGCCTTGAGTGAGAACTTCTGTCTCAATTGCTCTATTTTTTTTTTCTTTAGGCAAAGTCTTTCTTTTTTTATTATGAATGAAGAAGTCATGTTTTCTATCCGTGTATATCCTTATTCAAGATCCCTTCCTCCTCCCAACCCCATAAGATGATTCCTCTTCTCCACATCTCCACATTCCCTCCCCACCAAGCATGGGCAGGAGGTCCCAAGGTCCCAAGGTCCCAATATTGCTCAGTTCCGCCTCCACTCCTGGCAGATCCTGAGATTACTTTTGATATCACGTCCCTGCAGGCATTTGGCATTGACATTTTTTTAGGTACTACCCATTTCAACAGGTGTTCTTTTAACTTGCATCTCCATATACTTATGTTATTGAATTTTGTTTTTCAGGAAAATAACATTGGATGTTATTATTTTTTCTATTGTTTTATTTTTATGCCTGTAACATTTGTTGGGTTTTTTTATTATTCATTATGTTTTTATTTGCTCTGCCCTTGCAAATTTCCTGAAAATAAATTTTAATTATTAATTTTAGATGTTTATTTGTAATAAAAATGGTTAAAGACAAAAAAAGAAAGCAAACAGGCTTCTAGAATAAATAACAGCAACAAAACCATGAATACACTGAAATTAGAAACAAATAAAAGAAGAGACCAAGAGAAGGCACTCTCAGGAGTCTATAAAAACATTTAACCAGAAGTCAAAATATAAATGCAATGGACCTGATACAATCTCCTTGCAGCCCTGTGTTTGCTGCCTTAGTCTCTGTGTATTCATATATGCTTTGAATACTAGCATTTGTTCGTAAAAGAAATAGTTCAGTGTAATGCACATGTTTTGTGCCTAGCATCTACAAGACTCATGAGTTTTAATTTTCAGGTTCTGCTTTTACACACATCCACACCCACACACAAATTGATCAAATAGCAAAACACATATAATTAAATATTGAAAAAATACATATTGACCAGAAAATTGCATAGTAGTAAAAAATGTAAAACGGTTTTAAAGATATGTAACTAAACCCCAAAATAAAGAATTTTATCATATTCTCAGAAAGACAACACCTTGATGCTAATCACTTTAAAATTAATCTAGGAACAAAGTGTTCACACAGCAGAACTGCAGATAGGATTAAATAGAGCTTAAAAATCTGACCTAATTAAGGAAAGTACTGAGAATAATTTATTTATTTGTGAACAGATATAAATATTGAGGATTTTTTTTCTGTCCAACAGCAAGATGTTATAAAGGAAAATCATTAAAATAATGCATACAGTCACAAAGATAATTTAATTAGAAAAAATGAGTATAAAATTAAGAAACAATATCATGAATGCATAAAATAAATGCTGCTGAATGGTATCAGAGTATAATTTTTTCAATAAAGTTAGCAAAATTGCAAGCAGAATTTCTTATCTAGCTATATAACAAACATGGAAGAAATAACATATCAATATTAAACTTTTGAATGTAAAAATGAATACACATTTATATTTCAGTATATAATATAAATTATTGTAAATATAATAGTACCAATATATTGATTAACATATATTTCTATAGTCATTAAATGGATACTCAATATCTGACATATTTGACAGAAATTATAAATCATGCACTAAAAGAAAATTGTAGATAGACATAGTGTTATACACCTGTAACTTTACAATTTGAGTGGTATAACTAGAAAGATCAGAATTTTAAGGACAGTCTTTGGGAGCATGATAACCTTGAAGCAATCTTGGGACAAGTAAAAATAACCACAATAGAATCAAACTTCATAAAAAGTTATGTCAAACAAAATTGTAAGTATGAATAAAACATTAAATTATCTAAACAATTAGCAGGAAATAGAGACATTATTTTATCCAAAATTAAATTATCCAACCCATTATCAATAATACAGAGTATTAAGAAACTACAAGTGAAATAGAAACAATCTGACATCAGATTAAACAGGCTAAACAGGGTAAAAGCTATCTTCATGAGTCTGACATCAACATAAACCCAGCTCCGCTGAACTTGAAAGAAAAGAAAATGGAATATACCCTCCAACTAATTGGCACAGGTGACCACTTCCTAAACATAACACCAGTGGCACAGACACTAAGAACAACAATCAATAAGTGGGACCTCCTGAAACTGAGAAGCTTCTGTAAAGCCAAGCACACAGTCAATAGGACAAAACAACACCCTACAGAATGGAAAAGATTTTCACCAACCCTACAAGTGATAGAGGACTGATCTTTAAAATATATAGAAAACTCAAGAAACTAGAGCCAAAAATCTTGAATAACCTAATCAAAAAATGGGGTTCAGAACTAAAAAGGGAATTCTGAGCAGAAGAATTATGAATTGCTGAAAGGTACTTGCAAAAGTGCTGAACATCTTTAGCCATCAGAGAAATGTAAATCAAAACAACTTTAAGATACCACCTGATGACACCTGTCAGATTGGCTAAAATAAAAGACACAGATGACTGCCTATGCTAGAGAGGTTGTGGAGCAAGGGGAACACTCCTCCATTGTTGGTGGGAGTGTGAGCTTGTTCAGCCACTCTGGAATAGAGTATGGTGGTTTCTCAGAAAACTGGGAATCAATCTCCCCAAGGATCCAGCAATACCACTTCTGGGTGTATACCCCAATGATGTACAGTCACACTCCAAAGGTATTAGCTCAACTATGTTCATAGCAGCATTATTTGTAATAGCAAGAACCTGGAAACAACCTAGATTTCCCTCAACTGAAGAATGGATTAACAAACTGAGGTACATATACACAATGGAGTACTACACAGCAGTAAGAATAAATTATATCCTAAAATTTGCAGGCGAATGGATGGATTTGGAGAACATCCTCCTGAGTGAGGTATCACAAACCCAGAAAGATAAGCAGGGAATATACTCACTCATTAGTGGACTCTAAACAAACAAATGAACAAACAAACAAACAAAAAGCATGCCCAAGCTTCAAACCACAACTACTGAACAGCTTGGGATTGAAAACACCTTGGACTGACTCCTTGGATCCCACTCATCCTAGAGGAACACCTGACTCAGTCTTGAGGTTGAGGGAAGAGTCTGGATTTGCCAGGAGTGGAGGCTGAACTAAACAATATTGGGACGGTGGAACATTGGGACTGCCTTTCCATGGATGGGATGGGAAAATGTAGAGAAGAGAGAATGACCTGATGTGGTGGGAGGGGGAAAGGACCTTGAATGAGTATATACAAGGATAGAAAATGTGACTTCTTTATTCATAATACAAAGAAAAAATAGAAAAAAAAAGAATTTAGTGAGGGTGCTGCCATTGAATTCCACTGAAATCATTCCATTTATTTACTTTTTGAGTCTGGATTTTATCATGTAGACCAAAGTGACTTTGTACCTGGGAGCTTCTTGCTCTCATTGTCTCAGTATTGCAGGTATGTGCTGCTACCTTGCCTGGCTTAAAAGATTCTGATTAATGATTGAGGTATGCCTGCTCGAAGACTCTGAATAGTATCCAGTTTGGGATGATGAGAGTATAGGGAATGCATGAAAAACAGTTATTTATCAAAATTTAACCTTTTTCCCTTTTAAAAGAGGAGTATTGTATTACAAACCTAATCCTTACTCTTAACCACCAATTTCATTTTTCTCCCAGGCCCTTTCTTAGGAAATCATCACCTTGAACGCAAATTTCAAGTCTGTGCTATGAATCCTCAAGGAGAGCTATTGATGATTGCAATTTATCAATACCTTAAAAATCATTTTTATGTCTACACATAAATTTGTACATTTTTTTTGGAATACAGTATGATTTGATACATATATACATTGTCACATGTGTAGTGATATATTATATATTTAATAAAAGCAGTCTGTAATATCAGAGGACAGGTCCACTCACAGCCAGTCCAGGAGGGTCAGAGAGTGGTAACTCATGCCTTTAATCCCAGTGGGGAGGGGACATGACAAGACAGGGGACTGAACACTGGAGTGAATGGTGAGACTGCTGCCTCTAGTGTTAGAGCCTAAAGGTATGTGTATAACACAAAATCTAGTTGTTTTTAAGTTAAAACTCAGAGCCTGATATCAGGGAAAAGCTGGAATATCAGAAAGAGGAAATAGAACATAGTCACATCTCATCCAGCTATCTTCCAGCTTCCTCAGCCTCATACCTCGGTTGCTTCTAAGAATCTCTGTCCTCCTATGCCTGCCTTAATAACTTCTTCGTCCAGTTGTTTCACTTCCAGTTCAACTCAGCATCATAAAAAAAAACATTGTTAACAGTCAAATAGTAGTATTTGGCATGTCTTCATGTAGTATTTCTTTGCAATTAAAAAAAATCCAAAATATACTGTTAATTATTTCAAAAAATAAAAAAGAGTCCTATTTCTTGCTAATTGCTCCTACAAAATGCCTGAATGTCTGCCTATGCCTGCCTTAAATATTTTCTCTAACCAATTTTTTTGCTTCCAGGTTCAACTCTGCATTTTAATCCTAGAGTTGGTATTTAAGGTGTGAGCTATGACTGTTTTGTTTTTGGCTTTGAAGTCATAGAAATGCAGAAAGACCTCTGTCTCCTGAGTGATAGGATTAAAGACATAGGTCACCACACTGGGATTACCATGCTGGGATTAAAGGCCTGAGTTATGTCTTTGTCATCTCTGTACTGGACTTAAAGGTATCAGTTACAACTCTCTGACTCTCATGGCTTGACTATGGGTGCTTTTGTTCTCTGATATTCCAGACTGATTTTATTAAATATAAAATAATGCCACAGGGGACTGCAACAAAGTATTTTGTGTGATATTTTAAAGAATCTTCAATATTCTCATCTGTGGTTTTCTGGATGCTTGGAATGCCCATAAACTTATTTTTTTAAAAAAAGATTGTATAATTTATTTTATTAGGTCATTTATGATATCACAAACAAAACTTGTACTAGAACTTGACAATGAAAACTGGATTACAAATATTTAGCATTGCTAGTGACTTTAACCACTCATTCAAGTCACTACTCTTTAAGGCTAACCGAGCATATCAATACCTTTCAAGTCATAAGTGTTCCAAATGAAACTGAAACTATTACAAGTTCAAATTAGGACACAATTTTATACATTTCATTAAGTTGACTTATGCCATCACTTGTTGGCAGTCCCTTCATTTGTAAACAATTGTTTTCAAGAATGAAGCAGACAAAAAGTAAAGCTAGAAGCAAAATCTCAGATCACAGAGCTAATGTACACACATCAAAACATGTGGATGCAGGTATTTCTCAATACAATTTCAAGTATCCCATTTGTTTTATGTTATATTCTTTTACTTACATAATGAAACAAATTTTTAAAAATCAGTGAAGTCTTATTATTTAGACATATTCATTTTCTATGTTTTTTTTTAAAAACATGTTACTTCAATGATTTAAAAATTTAGAAAGTGTAAGAGGCATTACTTTAGGATTTTGTTGAAATGATAAAACAAGCAGAATTATCAAATACAGGCTTTTTATTGGGAGTGTGATTCAGTTCTGCAAAGCTATACTGAGATTTACAGAAGCCATTTAAGGCACTAGAGCAGTCTGTGGCAGGCTTTTAAAAAAGACCAGAAAAGCATCTTGTATTAGAGTAGGAACTGACACAGGATTCAAATTTATGAAACCATCAATTTATTTTCTACATAGAAAAAAGAGAAAAAATATTTTAGCATTATGATGTAAAATACATGCAAATACAATGGAGAATACAGGCCAAATATCTCTTTTTTTTAAATTTCAATGAAAGTTGGAGAAATATAAAAATACAGATAAATACGCATGATAAAAACAATTCAAGAGGAAAATATAATTCTCTAAAAATAGTATTTATGACATGAATGAAAAAATATTTCTGATCCAATGAGGTAAAAGGCTATGATTATTTTATTTTCTGATTGAAAAAATTTTCACCTCAATACCTTTTGAATTATCCATTTCAGAAATAATCTCAGTATGAATATCCTAATATTTTTATATGTGAAATGCATGGCCTCATTTTTGCAATCACTTTGAAAAATGAACAGCATACTGTCATTATTAAATATTTCATGCTATGTTTCTTACATCATTGAAGCTAATAGTTTACCAAGTGTTGACTAATAGAATGGAATCTGAAGGACTGCAATGCATTTATAAAGAAACATACACATTGCACCTCAGTAATTGTGTAAAATCAGAAGTAGTAATAGTGAAAACAATTGAATCATGTTATGGTATTACTGAAATCATCATATGGATCCACAGCTTTTATGTTGGTAAAGCCCTGGGCCATTTGGACTTTATTATTTGAAGTCATGATTGTTTGAAATAGGAAATACATTTTAGAATTTGTCAAACTTTTTTTTTGAGTTTTAGAAAAAGTGTTTAAGGTCTTAGACAGAGAGGAGGTCAGAGGGAGGGATTGGATAGAGAGGAAAGAAGAGAAATTGAGGTCAGGATATACAATCAATCAATAAATCAATAATTATATGCATATAGGGACAATATTACTTCTATCCTCATTATTAATATACATTTTATATCTGTCTCTTGTCTAATTGCTATAACTAAGAATTCCAACTCAATACTAAATAAGAGAATGGACATCCTTTTACTGCTCCAAAATTTAGAACAAATGGTTTCAGTTTGTCTGCATTTAATATGATGGTGGCTATAGACTTGTTATATACAACCTTTATTATTTGGAGACATATTCTGCTTATTCTTAAGCTTTCCAGAATTTTTTTCTTTTATTAAAAATAGATTTTTTTCTCACATAATATATCTTTATGGTTTTTCTCCCTTTATTCTTTCTGGTTCCTCCCTACCTCTTCTCCCATCCAGATTCATTCCCTTTTTGTCTTGTACTGAGATAAACAAATGGTTTCTAAGAGATAATAATAAAGTAAATTAAAATAAAAAACACATTATAATAAAAAAAGCAAACATAAGAAAAGGGGTCTAAGAGAAGGCACAAGAAATAGAGCCTTATTCATTTGCACACTTAGGAATCTCCTAAAAACACTAAACTCTATGCCATTACATATATGCAAAGGACCTGAGGCAGACCCTGCAGGTTCTGTGCATGCCATTTCAGCAGTGATGAGTTCATATGAGCTTTACTCTTATTGATTCCAAGGGACAAGTTTTTTTGGTGTCCTCCATCCCCACTGGCTCTTACATTCTTTCTGAATATTCTTAAGCAAAATTCCATGAGCCCCAAAAGGAGGGATTTGATGAAGACATTCCATTTAGGGATAAGTATTCCAATGTCTCTCATTTTCTGCATAATATCTGTTGTTATGCCTCTATGTTTATTCCTATCTGTGGCAGGGGAGAAACTTCTCTGATGATGACTGATAGATGAGTAACATAATGTCATTAAGAGTCATTTTATTGCTCCATTATTTGTTTGCTCGTGCTTTAGAACAGTCGTATTTGATTTTACCCTATGTCTTTGGACTATCTAGTCTCAGGATCTTAGTTACCAAAGTAGTATTGGCTATGTGTTTCAACTCATGGGGTGGTCCTTAATTCAAATCAGATATTGGTTGGTTATTTTTACAATATTTCTGCTGCTATTACATAAGTATATCTTGATAGTAGTACATAATCATCAATGAAAGGATCTGTGACTAGGTTTGTCTTTCAGTTTCTATTTTGTAGCAAGCAAAGAACTTTCCTGTACCAAAGACACTAGAACATAAGGATAAAATCTCCATGTAGGCCCAATCCTTACTTCTTGATACTTAATGAATTATTTGGGTGTTGTCTTAAGCAATAGGTCATTGTTCTTAGTTTGTGAAGAACAACATACATTCTCTGGGTTGTTTGGGATTCCCATAGAATCCCTTTGGCCAATAACTCAAATAATGCAAACTAATCCCAGTACTGGAAGTTTTATTTGATGATAAGACATTACCAGTTGGGGCTTTTTATCTTCCATTACTTGGCAAGTTCATTTAGATAACTTTCACATATATATGATCCCTCACCAGTCCATAACTAGAATCTATTTTCCTATCATAATGATATCTGTTCCACAAATCTCTTGCTCCTCTATACCTAACCTCTATGATTCTATGGATGGTAGCTTAATTATCATTTACTTAACATCTAACATTTACATATAAGCAAATGCACAACACACATTTTTCTCTGCATCTGAGATGCCTCACTCAGACTAACTTATTTTAGTTCCATCCATTTGCCTGCAACTTTTTTTATTTTATTTTTAATACTTAAGTAATACTCTGTTGTGTTAATGAACCACATTTTCTTTGTCTATTCTTTTATTGGGGAATAACTAATTTGCTTCCAATTTCAGGTTATTAGGAATAGAAAAATGAACATGTTTGAGCAAGTGTCTCAGTGGTAGGATGATGTACTATGTTTGTATATTCCCAAGAATTGGTGTATAAGTAAATATATCCCTCATAGACTCATATACTTACTTACATGGTTGATTCCAAGATGCTAAACTGTTTTAAAGGATTAGGAGGTTTGGTTTCAATGAAGTATATTTGGCATATGTTGGAGAAAGGCTGTTACTGGGTTTATGCTTCAAGTTTTCACAAGTATAGACAAGACTCAATCTCACTCTGTCTCATGAGTCTCATACCATCCATGTTTTTTAGCCTAATCTTGAGTAGATATTGTTTAGGTAACCACAGCTTAAGTGAGTTAGTGAGTTCAATAGTCATGTCATACTGAGAACACATCTTTTGTAGCACATTTCCTCTTTATCTGCTTCTCTCATTCTTCCAGGAAATTATTAATGATGTTTCCTGAGCTTTGGAAGGAGTGATTAAATGTCCCATTTGGTCTGAACACTTATGAATAGCTTATTCCCATCAATATCCAATTTGTGCCATTATGAGTGTCTGTATTCACTAGTGCACCATACAAGGAGAAGGTTCTCTGAACAAAGTTGAGAATAATACTAATATATCGGTATAAATGTAAATATTTAGAAAGCAATCTGACATCATTTTCTGTTAGCAAAACATCCATGATAGGTGCTTCTCTAGAGCCTATAGCCTCCCTATCTATGAGATTTGCATCAAGTTTATAGTAGCATGCATGTTCTTGTGGAACAGGCCTGAAATCTATAAAGAAAGGCAGTTAGTTTGTATTGGCATAGCAGTAATGCCTGTGTTGTACCAGTGGATACCTCTTGCCTGACATGTTGTACTAATATGCAATGTCCAAGCTAGGTAGATTGTTGATTGCTTTTTTTTTCCTTCTAGCAACCTGTTTCATAACTTTTAACTTTATGAAAACCAGGTTGTTAAGATATAGTCTCCTACCTTAATTTTTCTATCACTTGCCTTCAAATTCTATGATTTTTCAGACAAAAGTCTGCTGTATCTAAGAGATGTAATATGTGATTGGCATCCTTTTGTGAATATGAGCAAGCCAAGAGCAATAATGTGAGGAAGTGTCCGATGCAAATTTCTGAGTGTACTGTATTTTTTTTCTGACAGATGAAAGCAAATAACATGTATATAATTCTAAAAATTAATGATTTTTATTTATGTATTGTCTACTGTATAACTACTTCTAGATATGTTCTTTAACCTTCTATGTATTTGGTTGGTCATCTTGACAATGTTTAATTTGTGGGTAGTAATACAAATATTGTTAAGACTCTTGTGACCCAGCATTTATGCTGCATTACTTGTAGTATTAGGTTTATGTTTTCCAAGTTTTATCTTTAAACAGTGTAGCTATAAACACACACAAATTCAAGATCTGCACTACATGTTTTCAGATTACTTTTATCTAAATAAAATGCAAGTTTGCAAATTTTGGTAATATCATTTTTCCCCTTGAGTTATTTTTCTCTACAATGAATAGGAATGAGTGATTAGGCCCTAGTCTAGAACCAAATTCTAATTATCAATAAAAGATTAATATTTCTGAAGCAGCTATTCAGCATATAAAATACAGTAGACATGCTATCATGGAAGAAAAAATATATTTCATGTTGTTCCACCAGTAGACTAAGTACTCAAAGCAAATAAAAATTAATTTCTGGTTATTAGAAAGGGAATTATCCTCTTCTTCAATGGATGAGTTCCTTACTGGCTCTCTACTGGAAACTGGTCAGCTTAAAAACATATACACACAAACAATAAAAATAGACTCAGAAGGTTTTATTTATATATCTCTATACATACATGCACATATATATGTGTGTGTAACAATAACAAAGGAAAAGTAGCAAAGAAGCTATTAACTGGAGAAAAGAATGAAAAGGATAGGAGAAAAAGACACCTGATAAGGGCTGAAGGGATAAAGATAAAGTTATGCAATTATATTTTAACTAAAACTATAATTTAAAAATTTAAACAATGAAGGTTTGGGGCTGTGAATTTTATTTTTTAATTAATACAATAGCTTCTGAAAAGATAAAAGAAAGAGTTTACTATTACTTGATTCACTGACTAATTTGACTCTTTAGTCACAGTTCTCTGAGAAGCAAACAATAATAACTTGCTCATGCAAAATATTTCTTAAAAATACTGTTCATTGTGGGAAATAGAGGATAGTATGCTAGAACAAGCACTGAACTGCACTACAAATCTAGACATAAAAATGGAAGGACAATTCCATATTCCTGTGCCTTAAAATACTGAAGAGTTAGTTTTAATATGCAAAGTTTTATGAAAAGTTTTACATCACATCCAACTATCACAAAGTGCTGAATCTCATGCTCTGCCTCAATTTTCCTGCTCCTTTATCAGTGGCTAAGAGTGGTCAGGATGAAAGACATCCTTCAGTAAATATAATAGTAGAATTCAGAATATAACAAAAAGAGATGAGGATCAACTTTAAGTTGGAGAGCACTTATGTATGGAAAGAATGTGTTGATATCTCTGATTCTATTTTACACTCAATATTCAACTGAACATAGACTAAATACCACTAGCCAAATGTTACGGTCTGATGTATCACTATGAGATGTTGCCCAAACCCCTAAATCTCAACACATTTAGAATAGAAATTATCATGTGTATCAGGATGAAAAAAAAAGTAAAAAAAAAAAAAAGCCAAGACATACCTAAGACCATTTTTAAGTACCAAATATTCATTGTCAATAAATTGGAATATTATCAACCCAAGTGTCTAGTCTTGAAGTGAGTGGTTACTAATAATTTCCCAATGTTTTACCTCTCTATTTAATATATTAACTTTTCCCCTTGTGTTTCCCTATATTTATCACCATCAACAATGAAAATTTGTTCTCAGTGAGGAAAAGAATCATTATTACCTTTTTTCTTATTACCTCTTCTGAACCTAGGGGTATGCTTGAAATACATTAAAGACTGGTTAAATATCTATTGAATAAATGAATAAAGAGAAAATGTTTATTATTTCTATCAACAACCATCATCTTAAAAATTGGGCACTTTTATAATTTATGTGGTCATCAGAATACTTATTATGTTTTGATTTATTGATAAACAAACATACACACAATCAAAAGAAAGAGAAACAGGCAGAAAGAAGAAGAGAGTGAAGAAGTTTAGAGAATAAGAGACTAAGAACTGAAATTTAAGAAGTCAGACTTCTAAGGCAATTTTTAGTATAATACCATTCACAGTTTAAAAATTGTTCATTTTGTCCTCCTGGCAGCAGGCTACAGTGGATGTCACTAAGTTTTTTTAAAAAAGCTAGTGTGTTTATCAGTCACTAAATGGATGAGAATATCCACAACAAATCTTCTGTTGCCTACAAGAAATACACCTCAACGACAAAGACATACACAGGCTAAGAGTAAAGGGTTGGGAAAAGATTTTCCAGTCAAATGGTCTTAAGAAACAAGCTGGGGTTGTCATCGTAACATCTAACGTAGTAGACTTTAAGCTAAAAGAAATTAAAAGGGACCAACATAGTCATTAGTTATTCATCACCAGAAAAATTGGTCAAGAGGAGACTTCAATCCTGAATATTTATGCCCCTAATATAAGGGCTCCTTCCTATGTAAAAGAAACACTGCTAAAGCTCGAATCCCACATCAATTCTCATACCCTAATAGTGGGAGATTTCAATACACCACTTTCACCCCTGTATAGGCCAAACAGACAGAGACTCGACAGAGAAATAAGGAGTCTAACACAGGTTATGATGCAAACGGATTTAATAGATATCTACAGAGCTTCCATCCAAATGCAAAAGAATATACATACTTCTCAGCTCCTCGTAGAACTTTCTCCAAAATTGACCACATAATTGGTCATAAAGCAAATATCAACAGATACAAAAAAAATGGAAATAATCCCTTGTAACATATCAGACCACCAGGGCCTAAAGTTAGAGTTCAACAACATCAAAACCCAAAGAAAGCCTACCAACTCATGGAAACTAAACATCACTCAGCTAAACCATCTCTGGGTCAAGGAAGAAATTAAGAAATAAATCAAAATCTTCCTAGAATTTAATGAAAATGAATCCACAACATATCCAAACTTAAGGGACACAATGAAATCAGTCTTAAGAGTAAAATTCATAGTGCTAGATGCGTAAATGAAAAACCTAGAGAAATCCCACAGTATAGAACTAATAGCTTAGATGAAAGGCTTAGAACAATTAGCAGCAAACTCACCTAGAAGGAGTAGAATGCAGGAAATAATCAAACTTAGAGCTGAAATCAATAAAATTGAAACAAAAAGAACAATAAAAAGAATAAATGAATCTAAGAGTTGGTTCTTTGTGAAACTCGAGGATAGATAGACTCTTATCCAACAAAATCGAAATGCAGAGAGAGAGTGTCCAAATCAACAAAATCAGAAATGAAAAGGGGGACATAACAACAGATTCCCAGGAAGTCCAGAGAATTATGGGATCATACTTTGAAAATCTGTATTCCACAAAAATGGAAAACCTAGAAGAAATGGACAACTTTCTGGACAGGTACCATTTACCAAAATTAAATGAAGATCAGATTAATTACCTAAACAGGCCTATAACCCTTAAGAAAATTGAAGCAGTCATTAAAAGATTCCTCCAAAACAAAAGTCCGTGTTTAAATGGTTTCAGTGCCAAGTTCTAGCACACATTCAAAGCAGAATTACTACCATTACTTCTCTAACTATTTCACTCAGTAGAAACTGAAGGAATATTATCAAATTTTTTTTATGAGTCCAAAATTACTCTAATACCCAAGCCACTCAATGAAACAACAAAGAAGAACTACAGACCAATTTCCCTCATGAATATTGATGCTAAAATTCTCAACAGAATGTTAGCAAACTGTATATAACATTATATAAAAATATCATCCACCATGACCAAGTAGGCTTCATCCCACAAATGCAGGGCTGGTTTAACATACGAAAAACCGTAAATGTTAATCATCATATAAATAAACGAAAGGAATAAAACCACATGATCATATCCTTAGATGCTGAGAAAGCCATTGACATAATTCAACACTCCTTTATGATAAAAGCTCTGGAGAGATCAAGAATACAGGGAGAATACCTAAATATAATGAAGGTCATTTACAAGAAGCTGACAGCCAGCATCAAACTTAATAGAAACTCAAAGCAATCCCACTAAAATCAGGAACTACACAAAGATGTCCTCTCTCCTCTTATCTATTCAATATAGTTCTTGAAGTTTTAGCTAAAGCAATAAGAGAATGAAAGGAGATTAAGGGGATACAAATTGGAAAAGAAGAAGTGAAGCTATCTCTATTTGCACATGATATGATTGTACAAATAAGTGACCGACAAAATTCTTCCAAGAAACTTTTATGGCTGATAAACACTTTCAACAATGTAGCAGGACACAAGATTAACTCAAAGAAATCAGTTGCCCTTCTATACACTAAAGATAGAAGAGCTGAAAAAGAAATAAAGAAAACATTACCCTTCATAATAGGTGCAAATAATATCAAAGAGCTTGTAGTAACCATAACCAAAGAAGTAATAGATGTATTTGCCAAAAATTTTAAATCACTGAAGAAAGAAATTGAAGAGGATATCAGAAAATGGAAAGCTTTCCCATGTTCCTGGATAGGTGAATTAATGCTAGCTGCACTACAGGGATTCAAGGTTTTTGTGTTTTCTTTTGGGTTTGTTTTTTTGTCATTAACCCACATTGTAAATGGCTTTTCATTGGAAACTCATGTGTTTTAGCTGTGTGAGTGTTCTTTTGTTTATCATCAAATTTTTTTTAAACTACCATTATTATGAATTAAAGAGTATAGCTTGAGAAGAAATCTTCATAATAATTCACAGGTAAAAATGTCCAGTAGAAGTTAGACACAGGTTTTTACAGACAGTGAGGATCTCTTTATACCTATTCAAATAATGACAGATAGCAGAAAAAGATAGCAGCAGCAAATGTGCACAGCAGAATGTGCACAGCAGAAGCAAAAAAAGAAAAGAAAAAAAAAAACAACTGGGATCTAAAGAGTCTTGACTACTTGAAGTTCAACCATCTTAGATTTTTCTCTTAGTTAGTTGAAATCTTTAAATTACCTGTTATGTGCCACTTTTATAAGCCCAATCATAATCCTCATTGATCTTTCTGATATTTCCATGTGAATACAAACAGAAATAAATTGTAATTTTAAGAACTGGACAATAATGTAGTGCTGAATAGTATAAATAATTTATAGATTACATCAGATAATGGGGTATTATATAAATTGCTATGTCACAGTTTTTTTCACAAAGATATGAAAATATTTACCTAGTCTAGGAATCCATGTACAGGTTCTTAGAATAATTTTTTGTGTTTAAAATTTCAGTATTTTATAATTTAAATTTTTATTTAAATGTTTTTTTAATTTTACATACAAAACACAATTCAGTCTCCCTCTCCTCCCACTCACTCACCAGCTTCCTTCCACTCTACCCAAACTCTATTCTTAAAGGGTAAGGCCTCCAATGGGAAGTCTGTTATATGAAGTTTCTGGTCCAGCCTATCCTGCTGCTCTTTAGGTTTAGACTGTCTCATAGTCCCACTGCCACTTAGTCCCAAATAATCACACAAAGTCTTTTATTAATTTTATACTGATCAGCCTATGGCTCAGACATATTGCTTGGTAACTCATGATTTGCCACTTAGCTTAGTAACTTTTTACAAAACAGCAAAGTGGCATTCTTTCCTCTTCCAGGAGAATTCTTAGTCTTGTAGCCATGCCCACACTTCCAGTGTGCCTTATGGCCAATCAGCATTTAATTAAACCAGTAAGAGGGACAAATATTTGCACTGTACCAGAATGTAGTAGCACAAATTTGGTTTGTATAAATAAGACTCAGATTCAAATATCAGGGGAAGGCTGAAATGTCAGAGAGGAAGTACCACAGTCATTTCTCACCAAAGTGTCTTGCAATTTTCTCAGCCTTACTCCTGTTATATTCTGCCTGTCACTTCTGTCAGTCACTTCTGTCAGTCGCTTCTCTTTTGCCTGGTCTGTACAGTCCTTATATACCCTGTCCCATCTAGGTCAGGATTAAAGGTATGTAGACTTGAACCCACAGAAGTAGAAGTAGTTCTGTCTCTGGAGTTATAGGATAAAGGATGTTGATCACCACTCCAGGCTTTCCTTGTGCTGGGATTAACGGTGCATGCTATTGACTCAGCTGTTTGTCCTTTTATTCAAGGATCAAGGATTTCCTGAGCTGTCTGCTTAAAATTTGATTGTGTGGTCTCTCTGATATCTTAGGATTGATTAACATATATCCACAAATCCCCTTTTGTGTCAAAAGAAAAAAAAAAGAAAGATATGACTAACATAGGATAAAACATAAACAATAGGAACAATAATTACATACAATAATATGCAAGCAACAATTACACAAGAAAAGCCCAGTTCATTAACAATTGACATATTTAAAGAAAGTATTCTATTATTTATCCTATTTTGGTGAGTCTAAATGATTATATCTAATCCACTTTCTATCTAACTTGTCTTACTATCTAAAAACTACATTTTGATGCCTCTTAAACTTACACATTGTAACTTGATTTTCTCTTCTAAAACTGTCACTACAAAGCTATAACTATCATCTATCTCATCTTTAAATTCCTCAGAGATCCAAGAATAAAATAATATTAAGTAAATAGCAATTTCCGAAAATGTAAGAAAAGAAATAGCTGGCTGCCTGGACAGTCATCCATAGTTTTTGTGTGTTGTTGAAACATCCATCTTTGATCTACAGGCCTAGCATGTCTGATAGATTTCTCTGGGCAGTAGGATATTCCCAAAGTTCTTTCTACCTTGTCTTAGCAAGGATAGGCAATTCTTTGGTGTATTTCCACTGCTTGTATATTGTGAACATCATATTCTTAGCAGTTAAGATAAGAACACTTTCTTGACTAGTGGCTAACTTTTGTCACAAAGGTGGTCAACTCATATGGAGGAGTTTACTAGATGACCATAATCTTCTCTGAAGTGGATTGGTGCTGCCAGAAGCAGATGTTCCAAATGATCAATGCTTTTGAGATTTCTTAAATGCCATATTCTATGTATCTCTGAAGTGCTTGGAGAAGACCTGTCCATCAAAAATATATGTGATCTTGAAAACATATCTAATACGACTATAAGTTTGATTGTAATGTTTAACTACTAACTTGCATTTCTTTATATCATAATTAGTTGTTAATAATAACTTTCCTGGACTAGCAATTTATATTACATTGTAAAATAACTTGAACAAACAGAAATGTGTGTACAGTGACAAAATTAATCTCAACCTCATATCAATATACAGAATTTGTACACAATATACAAAAAATCAAATACAATGTAAAATATTTAAAGCTAGTAATTTTTTTAAAGTAGATGCAATGATCTACCTTTATATCCTATTATATCTATATTCTTTTTTCTTTTCTTTTATTCTTTTTTTTGAACAAGAACCCTAAGTCTAATCTCTCTTGTTTATCTCTTTTCTAATGATAACAAATAACAATTGTTAACCAATTACCCTAAACAATGACAATTATTTATGACCCATCAAACTACCAAAATCCACCCACCTCAACTCTTGGGAATGTGGACATCATGTTCTTAAATTTACTTCCTGCTGTCTGAGGGGTGAGGGCATCTTCTGGGGATCCTGAAAAGGGTTATTGAATGTGAAGTCCTAAAATTGCTGCTCTAAGGCCTGCAATTTCTCTTTTGTTCATGGCCATTGATTAATCCATATAGGCTTATCTCTTAGCCATTTTAAATGTAGTGCTGTTAGTGTCTTTGAAAGATCAACAGCTGTTTTGCTTTGTTTCTGTACAACAGGAATAAACTGTTACTGTTTTTCATAATATTTTCTAATATTTCTTCCAGGAATATGTGTTAGTTCATGATATATTTCTGTGTTTTGTGGAATGTTAATCTGTGTTTCATTGTTGTAATAAATATCATCCCCATAAATTTATAGCAATGTTTACCACATATAACTTTAATATTCCTCTCTGTGCTTCTAGTCTTATTCACTCAAGTCATTTTGTATTTCGTTTTATTTGGGATAAAGACCAAATTCCCCCAAAATTGAATGTATACCTCCTGAAGGGGCCAACTTGCATGCCATGACTCTGGTGAAATTAGTAAATTATTGATACATCTTCCCCAATGTCCAATGAACTTTCAATAATTACATCATTTATTTATAATTTTAATTTTGGCCTTTTTTCATTAATACACATTTGCCAGAATAATATTTTTACAATTTTTCCTGAGTTTATTTATTTTTCTATAGATTCTGTATCATTTAGTGTAGTATTTTTTTAAAACAAGTTTTAATTTCTTTAGTTTTCTGGGTATGTGTACCCTCCATGATAGCTGGGTAAGATTTAACTGGATTAGATATAGGGGCTATTAAAAGCCCACTTTGGGCATTTTCTGAAGGCAGAAAGTTACCTTGTCTGCCCCTTGCTGACCATCATTCATTAGTCCAGTGTCTACCTTTTCCACAACTCCTGAATACTTCAGGAGGGAGGGATGTGGTCTTGTAATTATTCCTTACAAAGACACTGTTTCTAGGAACATCTTGATTACAGTTTCTTTGTACATGACCTTGCCTTCCACAATTATAGAATTAAATATTTTGCCTTTTCTTTATATATCTAGAAATGACATCTCCTACCCAATTATTACCTTCATAACAATCTGCTTTAATTGTTTCATGGATCTTATCCTCTAAGGGTGCTGACCTTACTTTTTATGATCTCATTATTTTATTGCATTTTGTATTAGCATTTTCAAATTCCAAGGATTTGATTATTATTTGCCTTGCTTCTGAATCCAGTACTATCCTATTTATTGCTGCAGATTATCTCTGCAAACAGTCTGTAAAATTTTTGAGGGGCTTTGAACTATTTTTGTGAAAGATTCAGTTTTCTTTCCTACTTCTTTCCAATCTCAAGTATTTAGTGCTAACATGTGGCAAAAATCAAGAGTGTGTCCATTGCATAGGGATTGGCTTTCAATATCAGAATATTCTCCTTCCCCAAGAGGTTGTTTTTGGGAGACTTTTATGCCCCTGTCTCTGCTTTTTTGTTCTATTATTTTAGCCTCCTCATTCTACTATGTTGTTGACTATAAGGTGACCCTGGTTCCAAAACAGCAGCAACCATATCTAACCAGTCCTTATGGATGATCTGATAGCCAGAAGACCATGAATTTAGCATTTGTTTTACAAATGCTGAATGCATCCCATATGTCACAATCGCATCTTTAACCGTTTTTAGCTCTAGCATATGCACCAGAGCCCAATAATCTTCTCTAACATCTCTATCCTCTTTTGATTATTTAATGGTTATTGGGTATATTAGTGTTGGCTATCTGATATACTTAGGCTGTTTTTCTGTAGCTTTAGATGACCTTGCTGAAGTCTGTTCTTTATACTCCTCTGTTTGTGTTTGAATATCTTTGAGTTTCTTTATATTAGACTTTTTAAAGAATTCTTTTATAGCATTCACAATAATTGACTTCTTCAATGATAAAACAGAAGTCAAACATGAAATATTCATAATGATCATTATGAGGACAATTTTATCTACTTTATTTATCTTTTTTATACTGGTTCTAATATCAAATCATCTTAGCAAAAGATCATAGAAAGACCAAGCACCCTTCATTGCCTTAAACAAATTCCCCCTAAAAAAAAAAAAAAAAACAAAAGCAACAACAAAAAAATCCTGTTGTACTAACCAATTTTGTTGTCAGTGTCAATTCAAATTGTTTTGAAGTGAAACATCTACCTAGTGTGACACCAACCCAAGGAGGGGTTCAGAAAGAGAAAGAACCCACAACCCACCAGGAGAAAGAGGCCATCGTTTGAAAAAACTTACCCAGATGAAAGTGAAACTGAAGCATGTGTGACTGGGTCTGCCTAAAGCTGTAGGCTAACCCATCAGCCTAACCAGCAGATAATTATTCCTCCAGTCATGTTTTTCTGACCATTAGGTAGCTTTTTGGGGGTTGGGGGAAACTGTGCCCCAAAGTTGAGCACCAAATGTAGTAGCACATTTTTGGTTTATGTAAATAAGACACTGAGCCAAATATCATGGGAAGACTGAAGTATTAGAGAGGAAGCACCACAGTCATTTCTCACCAAACTGTCTTGAAACTTCCTCAACCTCATTCCTGTTCTTTCTTCCTGTTCTGCCTGTCACTTCTGTCAGTCACTTCTCTTTTGCTTGGTTTCTGCAGCCCTTAAATACCATATCCCATCCAGTTTAAGATTAAAGGACAGTAGCCTTGAACTCAAAGAAACAGAAGAAGTTCTGTCTCTGGAATTATGGGATAAATGATGTTGATCACTACTCCCTGCTTTCCCTGTGCTGGGATTAAAGGAGTGTGTGATTGACTCAGCTGTTTATACTTGTATTCAAGTATGTGTGTGTGATTGACTTAGCTGTTTATCCTTGTATTCAAGGATCAAGTATATCCTGATCTGTCTCCTTCAGATTTGATTTTGTGGTTTACCTAATATGTCAGGTTTTATTAAATATTTAACATATATCCACACCAGAACATAATCCCACAGCAGGGATTGTGTCTGGCATATCAACTTGAGGCAGATCAAGCCCCTGCTCTCTGTACAAAGTTTGATCAAGGTATTTCTTTGATGCTTTGTTTCAAATAATCAAATTGTTTTCATGTGAAATGAGCACATTCATTTGTGGCTTTTATGACAAAGGAAATATTAGAAATAACCTGCATCTCAAATTTTTTAACCTTGAAATATTCTATAGGATGTAATACAGATTTAGAAAAAGTAGTAATTCAGTCTTATACTCCTCAACTTGTATTTTCTATATAGAAGAAACAGCACAAAAAAGCTGAATTTTGGCCCACTATTGCAGAGGATGACCTTTATTATATATATGCTTCAAAAGTCTAGAAGAAAGAGTTTTGAGTAATATCATTATAATAATAAAATAAATGTTTGAAGCAATCTTTTTCCCAGTTAAAATATATTAAAATGTACAGTTGTGTTAAAACATACTTCATAAATATAAATTATTGTATTTAAATGTATTAATTAAAAAATTAATTTAAACAAAAAATTTATTTATTCATTGGTGTATATGATATATATATACATGTTTTTTTCATATACATTGTTAGTAGCACCTATAAAATCTCTTTCCAAACTATTATATTATTTAACTGAAGTCAGGCCAAACTTTTAGAATTTATGAAGTCTTTCTTTTTCATTTGTTTTTGGCAGTTTTCTCTGGATAAAATGATCTCAGCTATAATATTTTTTCAGTTATATATAAAATAAAAATGTTTTCTTGCGATGATGTACACTTTTTTGTCAATGTTTTGTTTTAGGTCATAATCTAGATCAGTAATATATGTTTCTGTTTGTACTAGATTCTTAGAAGGCCACTGATCTAAGGGTCATAAGTGAGAATATAGTCTAACTGCACTGCTCTTTCAAATGGATAATCAGAAATAATTATTTTTTAAATTTTTTCTAAGCTTATAGTTCATGTACATAATTAAAGAATGTTGTATGGCTTCATAGAGCATAGTTATAAATATAACATTTATAATTGTTTTTACTCCATATTGCACATGTCACAGGTATTAATTTTAAAATTAATCAGTATATTTACAATTAAAAGTAACAATATGTAACTTTTGAATTGTGCAATGCATTGGAAATTTTATTTGTAATATTAAAAGAAATATGCACATGTATTACAAATTAACACAGTTTATTAAAATTTCACAACTTGCTTTCTGGAACTCAGTATAATACTTTGGGAATTTTTCATGCCTTTAAGAATGCTTTATGAATAAAATCACAATGACCATATACATTTTCGATGCTTATAAGACATGTTTATGAAAAATTTGGCTAACACAGATTTACAATTCTGCTGTTTAAAATTTGTTATCAAATTTGCTATTATAAACCATGTGGTAATCAAGTTTATAGTGAATAATTATTATATGTATTTCTAAATAAGTTATCAGGATGATTTCCTAGACAAATTATTTGATCAAATGACCAAAAATTTGGGTCAATTGGGGCCAAAACATATCTTAACTGTTAGAATCATGGACTGCTCTTGCAAAGAACCAAGAGTTTAGGACCCATCTGTCTTGTAGGTAGCTCACAGTTTCCTGTAACTCCACCTCCAGAGGATCTGACATCATCTTCATTCCACATTAAAAAAAAAACTACACAATTAAAATAAACATTTAATAAGTAAGACATTTAAAGCATATTCCAATTTGTTTTCCAATTATTTTCATTAATGTTAGAGGGATTTTGTATCTGAATTTAACTTTGTGGTGACAATTGTTTGCAAACTTAGGAATTTAGATTTTCTCTCATTGTTTCACTAAAGAATCTCAGGTTTTCATGGCTTAAAGATCAAGATTGTTTTTGAAAGATGTGGCTAAATATATGGCATTTTCATAATTGGCTATTTTATTATTTTAATGGAAAATTTTTTATTCTTATGAATAATATGTTATAAAGATCTGTCTTATACAGCAAATAGATTATCCCTATATGCTAAATAATATGCTTTGCTCCATATTCTTTGATAATGGCTCATTTGTCACTTCATATTTATGTATGGAAGATTGGTCTAAACACTAAATTTAGGTTTGAACTGTATCTTAAATTCTGAATTACTAAGCTAATTATGGCTCACCTTAATGGTGCTCTTATTAAGGCCATTTGTTTAAGACAAGTTTTCACATATATTTATTGAATATTTTGGAGCATATTCAAATCCTAAAATTTTGATAGTTTCCCTTTGAATTTTTAAAACCTTTATTTTTAGAGATAGAAAACACATAAACATATTCACTCACACACAACACATACAAGTGCATTTGTCTTTCCATGAAAGATTGCTTGCAGACCAACTGTAGTAATCCGTTTATATTTGAGTGTCCTTCCACTGAAATGAAATAAAGGGGGGAAAATCATGTTATATGTACATCTGATGGTCTCCCATATATTATCTTATTCTTAGAAGTCCCCTGAGAAATGCAGATCATTCCATATTCTTGTAACAGGAAAAAAACTGAGCTGATAGCAATCTGAAGGGAACTCTCTAGAGATAATCAAATCCTAAGCAGCAAAACATGCCTGACATCTCCAGCTGAGATTTGATGCCAGGTCTCAAAGACGCCTATCTGTCTCTGACAGAGCTTTTTTCTTTTTGTTCAAGATATATTTCTTTGAAAACTTGTAAGCAGACAAAGTATAATGTGCTCACATCATGCATCATTCCACTGAATGTTGCTCATTCACCAAATCAATCTTTTTAAACTGTTGTCTTTTTCCTATCTCGTGCCTCACTGGAATTTTAAAATATAAGTAGCTACAACACAGCATTGTAATAACAAATACTGAATATTTTAAGTCTGTGTTGTTCTGTTTTTGTTTCAGAAGCAGTGTGGATAAAGATGTAAAAAAGATAGTAAAAAATGAAGCTTCATTTTAAAAACTAGCTGTACAAATTCATAAATGATCACTTTTATTTATTAATTTAAATATGATATTTTAATGTATGTGACTTAGTCACAATTTCTACCACTTCACTTCATTTCCATGGTGAAAAATAAGACATTCATGATTATATTAAACTATATTATGCATTATTTTACTTTTAAAAAACTATCTGTGCGATAGTTCTGCAAACCTTTCTATCTTATCTGACACTTTGATGTGTATGTCCTCTATTTTGATGAGCATGCCCTCTATCTCCACATAGTCTACATCTATGAGCTCATTATACTTTCACATGTATGATCATGCAACATTTATTGCCTTTTTTCCTTCCTATAATGCCATCAAGATTCATTCATATAATCAAAATTAGCAAATTATATTTTTATTTTATTGCTTTTCCATATATATATGTAGTACCCTGTGCTACTTGGTTTCAACCTTGTCCACAGTCAGCCAGGTCAAGCCTATGATCATGGACTTGAATGGGTTTGGAAGCCAAGGAGTAGACACCTGTTGGCAAATAAATCTAGTCAGCCTGTTAAAGGCCCATGGTTCAAAAGCTATTAATAACAAAAATCTTAAAAAGGGATCCTAAAAGGGAAGATAAAATAGTAGTAACCCAACGGGAGGTGGAAAACGAACTCTTAAGCCATCCTTCCTCCTGTTCCCTTTGCTTCCTTCTGGGCTCCAATTCTTCTCTAACCTTATATATACTACCTCTCAGGCAATGTGTCTATAGGGTGGGCTAGCACATTACACATTAAAAAGGCATGCACCCAAAAGAATAGGTCCTGTCTGCCAAAGAACTCCAGCAGGGACACACTTCCAAGGGAAAAGCAACCAGCATTACAATCTGGGCAAAATTTGCAATAAAAGACAAAAGCTGCTGATCTGATTTCAGCCCCTGCCCCTTCAGCAGAGAGTAGTCCTAGGCTTCTGCTGCTCTGAGATGTCAGAATCAGCCTGTGGGAGCTCCTTTACTCTGTCTCAGTAGACTGCTGTCCAGGAGTGTCCTTGGTGCAGGGGCCGACCACTCAGGCATTCAAATAGGATTGTCTGCATCATATTGAAAAAACAAATTGAATCTCTCCTCACACACCAGAACTGGGTCTGGTCTATGTTAAGTGTCATCTTTCAGATTTTTTTCATTTAACCTGAGATAAAGCCACATTGCAAAGCCTCCAATATCTATCAGCTTCAGTATGTGACTGAGAATCCACAGGTAAAAAATTTTAATAATAAAAAATAAAGAATAAATGGTCTGGTCTTTGGGCACAGAAACATACTCTCTCTTCCTAATTTTGAAAAGAAAAGCTTTAAGAGCGCAATGGGAGATCTTCCATAATTGTCAGACCTATGAAAATTTTAAGGAATCTCAGTCTTTAGCACAAAATTTGGCAAAACTTTATCTATTTTTATTTCTTTTGAAAACACAATAAGCAATGATTTCAAACATCCTTAGCCTTTTCCGCAGAATGTGCAGAGGCAAAAAATAAAATGGGAATAAGTATCATAGAAACATGGATGTAAGCCATTCTTCCAAAGGAAAGAATACGAATAACATCCACCTGCCAAATATGATTAGGAGCAATGCCCCCAAGGACTCATTCCAAAATATGTTACTGACAAAAATTGTGTAAACAAAGGACACTGTTTGACTATTTCAGTCGCTTGGTCCTTTTTGATCTTGAAATAAAATTTCAAATATCCAGCTTTAAAATGAAATCACTGATGGGCTTGAATACATTATCAAATGCATTAAACATAACATGTTAATTTAGTAAACTGATCAGCACAGTCATTGCCCTAAACAAGAAGGTCAAAATGAGCCTGCAAATATCTCACCTAAAGTACCTTAGCTCTGTCTCACAAAAGCCTGTATTTTTAATAAAAGCTGACACATTTTACTCACAAGCACAATATATCTAGCTGTTTCTAGAGAGTCAAGGATCCATGTCACATATTGACTATCAGTAAACAGATTAAATGGAGACCCATGACCCAAAGGGAAAAAATGGAGGGGGCACAAGACATGAAGAATAACACATCAAAACAATATTTCATTCAAGCTGGGTGATTTTTAATTTTCTCAGGGAATTTATATAGTAAAGAAGGAGGTGAGCAGGGCAAAAAGTCATGGGGACCTAATTTGTGGAATGTCTTAGCTGCAGATAATTTGCATAGGTGTTCCTTTCTATTAGGAAAATAAAGCTATTCCTGGCAACCTTGGGTGAGTCATATACTTGCTGGTAAATAACTAACTCCTGGGAGGGGAGTAGAGACCTATAAATATGGCTAACTCATAAAGTGAAAATGGCTAAGCTAACAGCTATAGTAAAATCCAAATACAGGTTTTGGCTCCTGGCAGTTAACTGCAGAAGGAAAGACCATAAAAAACAAACAGGAGATTTTAGACCTCCTACAAGCCCTATGGGGACTGGCCAGGCTGGCCAATATCCACTGCCCTGGACATCAGAAAGACCTGAAAACAATCTCACAGAGAAACAATTCGGCTGACAAGTTGGCAAAGGACATTTTCACTATATCTTCCACTGTAATGACTCTAGTAGATCCTGGGCCCAGGAAACTGCCTGAGATCCCAGACTATACCACTAAAGATTTAGAATGGATAAAGACACTTCCTAGAGCTAGCCAAACAGGATAATGTTGGAAAACAGCTGATGGGCAAGTCATATTTCCCAAAAAGTTGGGAAAGTGAATTTCCACCAAAATTCACTGTTCCTCACACTAGGGAATCCGAAGAATGCAGGACTTGTTGAGTATGTGAGTATAAAAATTCAGGGAGGTAACAAAATTATTGAAGACATAATATCAAATTGCAAAAACTGTCAATTGACTAATGCCAAATATGCATCCTCCAACCTGGGGGCCAGACAACAAGACACTCGACCAAATACATATTAAGAGGTTGACTTTACTGAAATTAAACCTGGAAAATATGGCTACAAATATTTGCTAGTATTCATAGGTACTTTTTTCTGGATGGACAGAAGCCTTTCCTACTAAACATGAGACAGTCAACATGGTAGCCAAGAAACTGAAGAAATACTACCCAAGTATGGCTTTCCAACCATAATTGGGTCAGACAATGGCCCAGTGACTATATCACAGGTAAGTCAGGTACTAGCTGCTGCATTCAGGACCAATAGAAAACTTCATTATGCATACAGACCCCAGAGCTCAGGGCAGGTAGAGAGGATGAATCAAACCCTTCAGGAGACCTTGAAAAAATTAGCTCTGGAGACTAGCACAGTCTGGGTGACTCTCCTTCCCTTTGTCCTGTTCTGAGTTGAGAATTCACGTTATCACCTGGGTCTCACTCCCTTTGAAATGGGCTCCCTCCCACCCTTGATACCCAGCCTGCAGACTAACTTGATTGCTGAGATGAATGATCAAGACCTACTGGATGCCCTGTAGAAACTCCAGGTGGTCCAAAAACTGTCTGCCAAATTGTCAGTGCTCTGTGAATCTGCCTCTGTCCCAACACCCACAGGTTTAAGCCAGGAGACTAGGTCCTCACCTGAAGGTACCACCTGAGAAACTGGGAGCCAAGATGGAAAAGGCCCTACATGACCATCCTGACAATACCCACAGAACTCAAAATTGATGGCATCGCAGCCTGAATCCATCACTCACATGCCTGACCAACAGACCCCTTCAGTCCACTCAGGACCAGAGCATGGGAAGTCTCCAGATACCCTGTGAACCCCCTGAAAATCAGGCTTCAATGGTGGGACCCAAAGCAGCATGAGGCATCATCCTAATCATCCTGATGACCTTCCTCCTGCCTGTGGCATCAGTGGATGTGAATCTCCATATCCTCTGGAAGCAGACATGGATGATCATCTCTGAGAAGGGTGAACAGATTCATTTAGCCTCAGCAAAGGCTCCCCAGGGTATTTGGTGGTCAGACCACAGAATAGACTTGTGTGAATTAGCCACTGGCAAATGGGATGCTCTTAACAGAGACTTTGACAAGGGCCTCCCTGAATGTGAAGGCCAAGAACACTGTGATTCATTGCCCTGTCCCTCTGCAGGGATAGGGAAAGCAGGAGAAATTGGTGGGCTACTCATTCTTTTGGAGACACCTAAGAGATGTTTCTATTTATATATGCCCTGGTAGTGAAAGGGGCCAATCAGAGTCTAACAGGTGTGGGGTAGCAGTTGACTTCTTTCACAAAGAATGGGCTTGTGAGACATCTGGTAACACCTATTGGAATCCTAGCTCATCATGGGATCTTATAACACTCACAAGAAACCACTCAGGCCCAGGGCTAGTGCAAGAGTTTTTTTAAGGACATGTAGGAGCTTATGTGAGTATCAGCTCCAATTCTGTGGGCTAATGGACAGGTTGGGAAGAATACACAAAGTACTAATGAAACGCCTGCCCCCTTCCCCTAAGGTTTACACAACAAGGTCATAAATTTTAAGATTGGTTAAGAGAGAGAACACAGCGGCTCAGGCTCTATAAAGAAGATTATGATCAGGGTTTGACATCTCACCTCAGACTAAAAATTGTGCCCATTCAACTGCAACCTCTGGGCTCTAATTTATTACTGGCTCCCACTCTAATGACCAGTTTGTCCTTGAACTTACAGGTGCTCATTAAAACTGAGCATCCTCAGGTAATCACAAGTCTCCAAACTACCTCAATGACTTTTCAATTAGACCTGCTTGTGTGCCTGGTAACTAAGGCTTTTTTATTTCTAAATGCCTCTAGACCAGAAATAACTGTTGCCTGCTGGTTATGCTACGATACTCAGCCCTCTTTCTATGAAGCAATCACTTTACTAGGAACATTCAATATCAGCACAGACCATGGCCAGTGCAGATGGAAGTCCAAACACATTTACTGACCTTGCTGCATGTAAGAGGATAGGGACATTGTGTGGGAACCATTCCCAACCTATATAGGCCCCATTGCAGTAAAACAACTCCCTAAGCCAACGTAACTGGCTATTTTCTGCCCCCCTGCTGACATGTGGTGGGTCTGTTCCACTGGGCTAAACCCCTGTGCTCACACCCAGATTCTCAACCTGACAGCATTCTGCATCCTCATAAGGCTGGTTCCCTGTCTCATAGACCATTCAGATAAAGAATTTCATGGGTCAATAGAAAGAGATCATAGAGCCAGTAAACAGCCCTGACCTTAAGCATCCTTTTAGGGGCAAGCCTTGCAAGAATAGGCATAGGCATTACCTCACTTGTAACTCAGGCCCAGGACTATAATAGTCTCCACCAATCTATTAATAAAAACACAAATATTAGAAACTTACATTTCCCACCTACATAAATCTCTTTGTAGCCTAAGAGAAGTAGTGCTGCAGAATTGACAAGGGCTAGACCTCATTTTCTTTTTTTTTTTTAATAATTGCGTTTATTAATGAGGCACAATATCTAAACGCTTAACTAGTATTGAATAATGTCTTATGGTCACTTTTTTTTTTAAAGTAAATTTATTTATTTAATTATTTCATATTCTAGCCAGCACAATTTCTTCTCCCTCCTCACCTCCCAGTCCTTCCCCACATCCCCCCTCTATTTTCTTCTTTTTTTCTTTATTTTGTATTTATCAAAGAAACAGTAAAAAGAATTTTAAAAAAATGCTGACGAGTTAACAATAACTATACAGAGGATAATAATCATAAGCATGTCTTATCAAGGGTGGAAATTCAAATAAGATTACTACACATATATTTTCTTTGTGTTCAGCTTTCCCTCTGAATTTTTTTTCCATCCCTGTATATCCTTATTCAAGGTCTCTTCCCCCTCCCACCACATCTGATCATTTTTCTTCTCTGCAACTCCCCATCCCCTCCCTTGGCAGGGAGCAGACAGTCCTATGGTCACACTGGCCCAACAATGCTTGGATCAGTCTTCACTCCCGGCCAAATCCAGTTTTGTTCCCCCTCCCTCAAGAGTGAGTCAGGTGTTCCTATAGATGGACTGGGGTTTGAAGGGTCAGTCCAGGGTGTTTCTGATCCCAAGCTGTTCAGTGGTTGTGGTTTGCTGCTTGGGCATGTTTGGCTTTTTTTTCTTGTTTGTTTGTTTAGAGACCACTAGTGAGTGGGTACATCCCCTGCTTATCTCTCTGAGTTTGTGATACTTCGCTCAGGAGGATATTCTCC